>CAAKHG010041309.1:0-12752 GCA_901007715.1 Dactylopterus volitans | reverse complement strand
CCGATATTGTCCTTATTTTATTACACGAAATGAGAGAGCGAGAGAGAGAGACAGAGAGGGAGAGAGAGAGAGAGAGAGAGAGAGAGAGAGAGAGAGGATTCTTGGCAAGAGCATCACTTTTCTCTCTCTTGACTTGGTTACAGACTGTGTTGATTTTCCACTGTGTTTCACTGTTTTTGTTGCGTTTACTACAAGCTGGACTTCCCAGAAATGAGACAGAGGAAGACCAGTGGGGGAGCAGAAATACCTCACACTGAAAACACACATGGTTCGCTTCATGTGCTTATAAATTTCGATTAGCAGCATGGAGTTGCCTGCATTTTGACGTAATTGCCCAAGTTAAGTTGCCATTCTTCTTTTTCTTTTCACTTTCATAGCATCTCACACAAGGTCACTGAGTTCACCCTTTAACAACGAGGTAGTGTTGTGGGACAGTTGGATCAACTATATATTTATATTCATCTAACGCTGATAGTGAGCATGTTTAAATCAAATCACCAAAGAATCATATTTCTGGTTAATCTAATGTTTTTTTGTATATATAGGTTCCATAATTGGTAGAAAGTTTTATGTAACATGCTATGATGGAGGATGTATAGTGTTGCAAGTGTTTTTTGTTTTTATTTTAAATAATCACGGGTGTAAACAGAAGGTGTGTGAACTGAGGTTGCTTTTTCACAAGAGTTACATGATTAGCTATTTCTGCTGTTACAGGGGAAGAAGACAACCATCTCTGGACAGAATAAAACTACTAGCAGATAAAGGAATAAAGGAATGATTAGAACCTGCCTGTAGGCCCAGGTGACCAGTTTCACCTCATCCTCTGCTTTGTTTCTGGATCATGACCTCTTCTTCTCCTCTGTTTACAATAGAAATGGATATGTAGCCTACACCACAAACATACAATGAATTACATGTTGCAGTGATTTGCATTTTTCTTACATTATATTTCAGAAGTTAGCTTCAAAGCTTGTCATATGGCTTGAGACATGTGTCTCTCCTGGCCACAGCTCCATGCCATAATGGCATACATAACGTATAGCCAGCTAAGATGGATTAGCCATTGCCAATTTGCTTCTGATGGGTAGATTTTGTCATCCTTTTCCAAATATCCATAGTCATTCAGGGCTAAAACCACGTATTGTAAACAATATGACTTAAGAGTTTAATGAAGCAATTCAGCATTTTGAAAGACCTAGTCATTTGCTTTCTGTTTAATTGAACTAACATAATGTTACTGGATGCTTAAAAACCTGGGGTAAACATCTATACTTCATCACCCATCTGTACACTAACAGCCACTCACATGTCTGTGTTTTCAGCTTTCCCATTCTCCATTGGCAGTCTTCAGTCATAATAAATCACAGTTACATAAGCTTGTATTAGCAGACACACACAGTATTCACGGTGTTCCCTCTTGACCACCAGGGCATGCTTGTAACGTGACCTGCGGAGGCAGAGCTCTCATCTCCTCAGACAAACTCTTCCGGAGGAGCTGTGGTCCTCTACAGCTGACTCCATCAAATCAGTCCCAGGTGCCCTTGTCTGGCTCCGTGGGGCCAAGTGACATCATTATCACCCTCTACCCCCTCTCTCCCTGCTGCCTCTAATGGAGGCTCTGAGCTGGTGAAGATTCTTGTGAATAATTTAGAAGCGCTGGTGTACTTTATAACCCAGCCTTGCAAGGCTAGCTGGGACATTCACCCTAAGTGCATTAGTATAATTGTCCGGGAGGAAACTAGCCTTTATTGACTAATATAATCAATAACTGTGCCTCTGTTTGCCATAAGTCCCTGGACTCTCCGGTGTGCATGGGATGAAGAACCAAACTACCCAAAACACTGATAGATTAAAAATAAACAAATAAATAAATAAAAACTCATACATCAGCGATTCTCGGGAAAATGATCAGCAGTTGTGCACAGATTAATAAATGTAATTTTACTCTTTTTTTCGGGCATTGTGAGTGAGAAGCCATCTTTAACAGTTGGGAACATAATTCCCCAACCGTCAGCCTAAGAAACTCTGCAGTTAAAATACTAGCTATTATGATATGTCATTTCAAAGAGGAGAGTGACATTAACAAATCGTCATCGGAGGGAATATTCATCCAGAGAAGGGGCTCACCTTCATGAAGCCGGGGAAAAAAATGACTCCATTTTAATTTACCAAAGTGCTTACTCAGCAGTGCATGCAGACATAACAGTGTTGTTGTTTTTTTCACTGACAGAAGTAAACTGTGTGTTTACTCACATTCTTGATGTGATCCACGATGCCCTGAATCTGCTGCTTATGGGGATTGTGAGTAAAATACATTTTTCTATATAGCAATCATCCTGAGGCCCTTCAGTTTTCTGTATATGTATGTTTTCTGTATAGTGCTAGAGATCTGCTATAGTCTGTTCAATGGTTCTCTTCTAGAATCTATCCATATTTTCACTTGGTTTGTTTTAATGTTTCTTGGATTTCAATGTGTCTCATCTTCTTAACCCTCAAAGAACTAGAATATATTCTTTTGTTAGGGTAAGTGCCTAATTTGCCTTCATTTATTTTGTTTTTCTTTCCTATTTTAGCAGTCTGCATTGAGCACATTGTTTTATTCAGAAAGACCTAGTTTTAAAATGGGTTCATTTACAGTCACATTTTTATATTTTCAAAAAAAAAATGGAGGAATCAACCAGAATTTTGTCATAACTGTATGTGCTGAACGTCCAAAAGAGACAAACGAGTCACCTTTGAAAAGATGAGAAACTCTACTTCACCTGAATTCTCAGGCTGTTTTTTTCTTCTTCTTTTTTTTTTAATAAAATTACATTTCTTTTTAATAATAATGTAATTAGAATGAACAAAATCATTTTCTTTATAATTAAAGCAGCAAAGTTGAGCTTTCATGTTTCTGAAAGACATGTCCTTCTTTGAGAAACCCACAAGGTCATATAACAGTGCACTTACTGTATTTAGCATTGCTTTCCTATGACACTGCTGGAGTAACAAAGGAACATTTCACATTACAACATGACTTGACGGCCATGACTTGCATTGTTTTTGTTTTGTTTTTCTATTTTTAAACTTACAGCATTTATTTATTTATTAGACATCAAATCACACCTGAAGCCAGGGTATGAAAAGGTTTCTAATCAATGTCATAACACAGGGAACATGATCTCCTTGTTCATTTAGTTTGACAGAAGAAAACTATGCTCATGTAAGTGAGTAACTGAGGAACATTTATAAAGGAATTATACAAATTAGGTTTCATACATATCAGGAATCCTTTCTGGCAAAATTCCACTTTGAGTGAGTGCTCTTCATTATTCTATCCTGCACAATCAGTCCGTCAATTATTTCTTCAAATATCATTGTGGGAATTTTTTTGGCATAGATCTTCCTCGTTGTTGTAATGTTTTGTTTTGTTCAGTTTATATTGGTCTGTTTCTCTTTGTTATGTCTTTTGTGTTATAATTAACATTGTGTGTGTATTTGAGAGAGCAAAAGAGAGAGAGAGAGAAAGAGTGTCACTGTTAAGCATGTTTTACTTACTTACCTATCACAATCACCAGCAACAGCATCCCCCACCTCCTGCTGCCTTCATACAGGCCTTCATTCAATTAGATTATTTTTTGCATTGCTCTAGCCTCAGCAAAAACTAAAAAATTGTAATCTGCTTTGACTGATATTTCCTTATTGAACCTATTAAGCAGATTTGTCATTCCAACTACTGTCTCTTTTATTGCTGTGGGCACATAAAAATCACCAGGAATATCCCCTTTCAGAAAACAAAACAGAACACAGAGGCTCTGTGACTTCAATGAGGTGATCACACATGGCAGGCAGATGATGGACATCTTTTGAAGATACTCTTTCTAATTCACAAGTTTGACCATTTTGGGAGCACTACCAGATACATTAAAAAAAAATCCTCTAAAATAATATGTATCATAAATTGTAGGCGTGTTTGGTGTCATAAAATAAAGACAGAACTTCCAAGTTTGAAAGCCCAACTTAATAAAGATCTTCAGTGTGCATGCTTCCAAATATCCAGCAAGGGGACTTCAGTGATTGTCAAAAGATTCCAGATTGGTTACATACAATGACTATGAGTAAACATGATGTATTTCCTCAGTAAATATTATCATAATGACTTCATGGGCTCAGTCCCTCGTTACAAGTCCAATGTATTTCGAGCATGATGCTCACGTCATCAATCGTGATCCCATTGAAATTAGACAATGAACAACATTAAACTTTGGGCTGAGCTTCCTTGTGATTGAAAAATCGTTATCATGGAACCCGATGCAGGTGCGCTTTTCTCCAATGCCTCCCTCGAGTTGCGTCCAGATATGGTCACCCCTGTTTGTAAAAAAAAAAAAAAAAACAAGATGATGACGATAAAACTGCTAAACTTATGGCTCAAAAATGGAAGTCCAGAAACCTGTTGTGATGCCGCAATTTTCCTTCCAGCTTTGTATTTTTGGTATAAAATCCTGATACAGCCCCAAAATTCAGCCTATTTCATTCTTCTACCAGATTTTTAAGTGGTCATTTTTCAAATTTCAGCATAATTTGGGTGTCAAAATCCTTAGTTCTTGTAACTCTGCATAGGATTTTATAAATGTGCATGTTTCTCACCATAGTCAAAAACACAGCAGCATGCAGATTGATAACATTCATTCATTCATTCACTGTCTTCCGCTTATTCCAGCTATTCCGGGTCGCGGTCGTGCTGAAGCCGATCCCAGCTGTCGAATGGGCGAGTGGCCAGCTCATCGCAGGGCCACATGAAAGACATACAACCACTCACACTCTCACGCACACCTACGGGCAATTTAGAGTAGCCAGTTAACCTCAGCATGCTTTTGGAGGTGGGAGGAAGCCGGAGTACCCGGAGAGAACCCACGCAGACAGCATGCGAACTCCACATAGAAAGACCCCAGGCCGAGAGTCGAACCTGCGACCTTCTTCAACGGTGCTAACCACCGCACCACCGTGTCGCCCGATTGATAACATATGACTACCAATTTTGAGAGTCTGTTGACTCTGGCCAAAGAGGTTAACATAAGAGCAACGCAGGTGCCAAGGCTCCAGCTGCAGAGAGCCTCTGTCAATATCCATGTCTAATGCAGATGACAAAGGAGATGGCCAAGTGACCCTAGGTTGATTTACAATGTGTCAGCAGGAGCAGCAGCATCTCTCTTCCCCTCCTGCCAACAGACCAAGCATTTATCAGCAGCCTGACTCACCATACAGGTCAGATTACAACACAATATAGATACAGGAGACAGCAGACCAGTTAGACTTTAGAAAGAAACGCTGACTTTTGTACTTCGAGCCATATTTAACAATTTTGTAGATCTATTTGTTCTTATTTGTCTTTAAATCCTAAAAACTGCAACAGCAGCAGTTACTTCGTCCATACCCTTATTATTACCTAAGAAAGGAACAATTCCGCAACCAATGTGTAATCACAGATTCATTCACATGATTCACAGGCAGTCATTATGACTGAGCTCATGAAAATCAAAACACAAACACTGGCACAGTCCCGTTAAGTACAACAATGTGATTTACGCTCTGATAGCCATGATGCATGACAGCATGAACTTAATGGCCTTTTATTATGAAGATTATGTTGAAATGAGGTTGAAATTCAGGGAACAGTTTGAGACCAGTATCAGTGAATCAGCATGGCTGACGCATGTGAATATCAAGATGTACAGTTTGTGACTAATTTTGACTTTGTGTTCTGTTTCTTTGGAGCCACAAAGGCATAATTTGAATCTCAACAGAAACTGTTTGTCAGGGCTATTTATTTGTCATTTCCCTCTAATAAATGGTATTTCTTGTCTAATTATTCTGTATTTTTGCTTTATTTAAGTTAGATAGTATTTTCTTTTGCTACATATTTGTGAAGTTTGAATATTTTTCTTCTTTAGCATATTTTGCATTTAGCTTATACCGTTAGCATCTGAGGCTATATAGGTGTAGGCAGGTATAGGACCAGTATGCACCTGTAGGGGCCTACGTTTATTTTTTGTTTTTTTATCAGAGCAAGAGAAACAACAGGCAATGATTTTCTTTGTTCTGTTTACTTGCTTGTTTTATTGTTTGTTAAATAAACCACCAAACTCGCAGAAACACTGAGCTTCTTTTTCCTACATACACCACATGCCCATGGTGCATCAGTGGCCTTTTGATTGGTTTAATTCAAGTTTGATTTTTTGATTTTTATTGACAAATGGCCATAACACTATTCAAAGACACAATTGTTTCATCCTTAAGTTACTCATTGAAAGCGAAATGTGATTCTGTCAGTTTGGTCAGAACATAATATTTTTCTCTGTTGACTTGGTGATCATTTTGTTTTTTAAAATACAATAAATACGGAAGAACCTGAAAGTGCATTTTTAATTTTTGTGACTGTGGATTTTGTCCCCCATAACTAAAACATTTGTCAGCCTGGTGACACATCTCGTCGGAGTTTGAGCATGGGCAATGATTACCGCAACCGTTAACTTCAGGACATGTTAAAACAAATTTCAGAAATCTGAATCTGATGTTTATTGAAATTTCCCCACTTCTTCGAAGACAAACATCAAATATTATTCTAGGTACTGAAAAAAACGTTATTTTACTGAGAGGTCACGTCAAGTGCTACCATAGTGTTCAGTCTGTTAAATCTATCTCAAAACTGATCTTTTGTACGATTCAAAAGATGACTTGTGTTCACCAGGTTGACTGACAGATGTTTACAACCCCATAATAGTCTGAGAGGACTCCGTTAGATTTATTACATTCCTACTTATGGATGAAAAACAATTAAGATGTTTAATCTGATACTATACCTCTCTTGGTGTTGTTGCATTTTTGATCAGATTTTAGCAAATGCTTTTTTGAAAGTTCTATTTTTTTTTTGCCTAACATTTAATTCTGCCCAGCACACATTTTATTGTTTGGTTTATTTGGTTTATGTGTCAATATTTCAACGTTATTCTATTTATTTTTTCTATTGTCAGTTTTCAATATTTTAACTCTATGCAAAAAAAACCTCCTCTGGGTTATCCTCTGAATTATTTTTTCATATGACTAGCACAATGAAAATTTGACTTAATGTCACCATAACGACTTTAATATTGAAATATTGATAATAATAGTAATGATAATAATAACAAGAAAAAGGAGCTTATTCTTGGCGGTAATATTAATAATATTACCAATAATATTATTTTTCCCCACTCACCATATCTACCCTCGGGGGCTTGATCATTCATTACATTTACTGACAATGAGGTCACAACAAATAACAGGATATTTGTGTTGCTATAAAGTCTGTGGAGATGTGTGCCAGGTAAATACTAACAATTGAAGTGGAAACAAACAAAAAAAAACATTGAGTATTCTTGTGATTTATTTGATAAATAACAACCCAGAGATCTTGAATGAAGTAATAGTGATGTTTTCCAAAGGTTTTATTGACATTTTATTGTTGCCATTTTTAGAGGATGTAGCTTGTTAATGCATTGAGGAGAACTGGGTGACACTTGGCCTTCAAGCAAACGCTTCTCAACAGACCAACATTTTCACTTGAAAGATGTGGTCTGGAACTGGAAAACTGGAACCCATCACTCTCATCATATCATATGTGGGTTCAGCTACAAGTATTCCTCAGCATGTTTGAAATGCGACTATTCTCCAAATGACATGGAAATTTTACACTCGGAAAACTCTTCAAATCCTACCAAGAACTGTTGTCTGATTTCTAGTCCAAGTGTATTTTTTATAAGATGATTTAAGATACAATCACTGAACACAGCGTTTAGACAAAAGCAACACATTTCACATTTTTTCATTTTTCTACTGGCCAGTGACATAGAAAGGCAGAAAACATGCTGTGAATGGATGAATGCAGTCAAATTGGAAGTAGGAGTAGAGAGTAGATCACAGAGATGGGTACGAATGAACATAGCTGCTACAAGAAGCTTCTGTGTACGTAGAAGTCTAGTGTTACCGTAACATCTTTGCACCAAACCAGTAAATCCTGAAACCCAGTGGAAAATTCTGTTGGGGCAGTGAGCAACCAGCAGTTTCTCTGCAACCACACTGTACTCTCAAGTGATCCAGCGGAGCTGCTCAGTGGCCAAAAATAACTCCTGAGAGCTTAAACAAGATGATAACTTCAATTTGTCTCCCCAAAACACTGGCGTTTGCCAAAACATGCATGTAATAAAGTGAAGGATTTCTACTGTGGCTTTATTTTGTATGACTTGACTAGCATCTGTGTTCATGAATCCCAGTTGTTTAAATCCTCTGAATGGCTGTTGTAGTACTGCACAGAGCATATCTGGTATTAACAAAATATTTGTCCAGTTTTCCTTTTAAACAATAGAAGACATTTATGGTGTGGGGAGGGCTTTTCTTACCTAAAACTTATCTAGTTCATTACCTAAGTTGTATAGGTGCCATAGGTGCATCATAGCATTGTGCTGGTCACTAAGTCTTAGCCTATGTCTGTAACCTTGGCACCTCTTTGCCATCTCAACCATAAATTCATTTTCTCGTTCTCGTCGTCTTCCGCTTATCCGGGTCCGGGTCGCGGGGGCAGCAGCTTCAGGAGGGAAGCCCAGACAGCCCTCTCCCCAGCCACTTCCACCAGCTCGGCTGGAGGGATCCCCAGGCGTTCCCAGGCCAGGCGAGAGATATAATCCCTCTACCTGGTCCTGGGTCGGCCACGAGGCCTCCTCCCAGTGGGACATGTCTGGAACACCTCTAACGGGAGGTGTAAATTCATTTTCTGTCTTCACTGAAACAGTTCTCAAAAATAATTCAGTCTGCGCCAAATTTGTAAAAGTCTGAAAGGGAGACTGAAATAAAGTCATTCAAAAGTAACATTAACCACTGTCTCCTTGGTTTCCATGCTGTGTTCTGCTGTTCTCAGTACCAATGGCCAAAAAAGCGCAGAGAATGATGATGCAGAAAGAGTACAGGCCAAGTCTTCCCTGTCGCTAGTCACTCAGTCTGTGTGCCGGCAGGCTAATAACAACTACATTTTACCACACAACTATTGCGACTTTTCAGATTAATCAGAAGCACAAAAGATGTCGCAATAGAGCTAAAATAAGAATAGACATAAAAAAAATCCTGCTAAAATTGTTCAGATATTTGCTCTTTCCACCTATCCACAGAATTAAAGCCACAAAAGCCCTGTAATTACCACATGTGTCAGCGCAGGTCGCTATGAGCAGCAAAACTACACGGCTGCTGTGAGGGCCCCCATACTTCCTGGTTTCTGTCTACTCATAAAGACTACATGACATGGCAGCCCGCCCTGGAATAATTACTCAATGTACCAGCAGCTCAGATGGTTGAGACATTACATTTTAAGCGCAAGACACATGGTATGTTGCATGTCTGTACTTTTGAGATACTTTCTTCTTTCAATTTGTAGTTTCTACATCAATATTTTTAGTTCTCCTCACCTATTCTAAGTATTCCCTCCCTCAACAAACATGTATCTAACCTTGATCGTGCAGTGGATATTACTTTTTGCCCACCATGAAAACTGAGCAGAGAGGTGGTATAGAGAAAAATCTAATGACACCTGGCTCTGACACTCAAATATTCAAGCCACAATGGGAGCCTTTCTTAACTTCATGTGACACTGATCTTCAAAGGTCAGTACAGTTCAGGAAGCACATGATTGTTATTTGAAAATCTATAAATTGTGAAAATGAATGACCCTGTGTTTATTTGTGCTTGACTCCACTTGCCAGCCCAGAGGCCTCCCTCTGCTTGCCAGCTGCCAGCTCATTAGCACCCCACAGAAACCCTAACAGTGCTGCCACAGGCCGCCTGTTTGTTTGACTTCGTCATTATTGAATTGAGACATGCAGACTTAGTGGACGGGAGGTGAGTATGGGAATTGACTCATTGTGAAGGGTGCACTTGTTAAATTTCTGGCCATCTTGGACAATGTTTAGACTGGGAAGCAGTTCCAAACTTTTGACTCTGGTCTTGGACGATCCGTTTGTGGTTGGGATTTGTGTTGCTGAAATATTGAGTGGGCTGCAGCCAATCTCTGCATTCTTTCTGGACCTCAGTGCTGACTTGCAAATTCCCTCGATGTGGAGAACTTGAATAAACACAGTAAAGAACAGAATCATTTGTGCTTTAAGGACACTGACATGTGTATGAATACATAAACGGTCTTCAAACTATCGTCATTGAATATATACAAATGTGCCGGAAGATCGAGTGAACCCATCAAGTCTGTGTAATTTTACAATGCTCTCGTTCAAATGGTCTCTTTACCAAAACATATTTTATCACTTAAGCAATTTTAGTCATATGAAGCCATGCAGATGTTTTGGTTTTATCTGCATACATAGCTAACCTAATACAGTAGAGTAGGATGTAGCTTAATTCAAGACCTCTGAAACAATGTCCAAACTGTAAAAGTCCCTCATTAAAATGAACTAAGAACTGAGGCTGTCTGCAAACTAAAAACAGTCTCAAACTTTAAATGACTCAAGTTCAGAAGAAGAAAATGGTCAGAGAAAGACTTAGTAAGCCATAATCTTCTGATATTAGAGACCAACGATATGATCACCTTGGCAAAGCAACTGTATTCTTGCATGATTGATGAGACCATAATTCACTCAGGGATTTAACTTGCAAGAGTCCTATCCAAAGTGTTTGAGTCCATACAATCACGGACCAAAGCACTCAAATGTCATGCGTATCCAGACTGTTTTTCTCAAAACGGCAATGGCGGCCCCTTAAAAGGTAAGCGTAGATGATGTTATTGTATCAGTCATTCTTCAGTGAAAGAAGAGCACCAAGATAATGACACCAAAGGCTTTTCTCAATGTATTCGCTCTTCCTGTGATAGATGCCGATAGACAGGTGGCTAAATCAATCACCAAGTATAATTTTGAAAGTGCTATCATCCCAGATGGTTGTGTATGGCAAACCATCTTGCATGTCGGGTGAAGGTGATGAGATGGCGCGCCAATGATTGAACCTTGGGGCAAAATAATCTTGTCTTCTGTTTTCACAACCACCTAGACTATAATAGTGATAAACATTACTTAGCAAGAATGCAGTATGAAATTGTAAAATTGGATCAGCTTGCAGTATGCTTGGCCAGGCATTAAGTCAAATACACTAATTTAACACAGAAGTGCAAACCTACTGTACTGTAGAAAAGTCCACCAGGACAGCTCTGATGCTAAAAGGTCCAGCAATAACACAGACCTTTACATTAACTTCACACATACAAAAGTGGCACCAACGAATACTATATTTGATCTCTGAGAACAACATATCTTTTAACGTGGAGTCATCAGATCTAGCAAAAGATTACCCAAAAGGGCAAGCTGAAACAACACTGTTCTATTCAGGAAGGGGGCATTCATGGACTTGGAAGTCATTTTTCTTGAGTTGCTTGTACCAAGACAGACTGAGTGTCATTCAGCCAGTCAGTTGTCATATCAAAAAAAAAGAAGAAAAAGCCAATTTAAAAAATAAGCTTTATTTTTGATAAGCTCACAACATATTTGCAATCAAAGCAGTGACTTTCTCACATGTCTCAAAAGTTAACCAAGAGATATGAACCACAATCGCATGAAGCCAGAGTGAACATCCAGCACTTCACACTGATGGATACAGTAGGTTAGGAAGGTACATAATTTTGTCATGCAGCATACTGCATATGACGCCTCAGTGTACAAATAGGTATGGTCTTCCAGTCTTGTGTTTTTGAAAACATCTATAGTTTCATGAGTTTTCTTGCTTCGAAAAATGGTCTTTTTCAGTATTTTCAGTAAATGCCACACTCAAAAATCTCAGGAGCTGTTGGGTTTTTTTTTGTTGTTGCAAATAACACCTTGCCTACTACAAGGGTTGAGGAATGAAATATTTGTTGCAATTTGTGTGACTAGCAAATAGCGTTTAAGTGTTCACTTGGTGAATTGTCTTGAACTGCGCAGCCATTACTTTCCATCATATAATAAATGTCACACAGCTGAAACTTTTGTCAGACAGGCCAAACAGTGATCTGGGCAGAAGCAAGTGTGTGCTTTGGAGCCCCGCAGAGGAGGAATCTGTCTTGTAAACTGATATCGCTGCCCAATCATGACCTCAGCCTCCAAGTATGAATCCTCTGTATGATCTGCGAGTTTAAAAGCCCAACATGGCAGGATAACCAAGACTAATTATCACATGTCTGTGGAAAACAGCAGAGGGTTCCAAGCTCAAGGAGTAAAAGGGATGTGCTCTTAAGATGTCACTTTTATTATCTGTCATCATGTCTCATCAAATGTAGTTTCACCATAAAATTATACCAAATCTTTGTTTGCATCACAACACTTGTACTCCTACAGCATGGTATGGCTAGGTCTCTACTTAACAGGATGGCGAAAGCACCTCTGACCCTTAAATCAAGTCAAGTACGGTCATCTGATTTCACTGTGTATGCTTTATGCATAAACCCCATTTTCCTAATGGGGTTTTTGAGCAGCACATCATTTCAAGTGTGAACCTATACTCTAGCAGATGTTGCCAAGCTGTTATGCAGTAGGCCTTTAGGAGTGATGGCCTCATGATCCTGATAATGAGCACTGGCTAACGTCATGGAGATAGCAGGTGGTCTTGTACAGCGAGACTCTCTTGGCATCCCCTGGGTTATGGGAGGATGGAGGGGAGGTGCCAGGTCCCCCTTGGGACTCAGATGAGACTGGGTAAAGTAAGACGATAGC
>CAAKHG010041302.1:15769-27095 GCA_901007715.1 Dactylopterus volitans | reverse complement strand
TGATCTCTGGCGTCCCAGAGTCACCCCCCTAATGCCAGGTATCACTGCCCCTCGCTAATGCACACCAAACTCCTAGCACATGCTACTACTGCTAGCGCAGCAAAAACAGCATGTCACCTTCCACAAACCCGGGCTCTGCTATGCAGCTCCAGGTAGTGACAGTACCGATACTACGACTACACAGTCCCCTGCCATCTTACCATTCCCTACCAATAGGGCAATTTAACGGGAGAGAGAGAGAAAACCCAACAATTCACCAGCAAACAATTCAGCTCACCTCAACATGGCCGCATGGTTAGAGAGACTCCAGCAGGCCACGCCTACCTCTTATATACACTTCCTCTTCCTGGGACAAGGGGGTGGGGAGGCAGAGTCGGAGGGAGGAGTCTGTTTAGACATGCTCCCCCTTGCCAGACTAGGCAGGACGTCTGGCCTCCCCCTATTCCCAAGCCCTATTTCACCCCCCAAAACTTTTATCTGATGATTATGCTTTTGTACATGACTAAAAAGTGTTTGTCAGAAACCAAAAAATTAACAAATTTATAAATGCTTGACAACAGTAAGACAAGCATTGAAACGTGTATCGAAATTCTTATCAAATTTGAAATTGAACGTCACCATCAAACTTTGACTTGTAAACTCACTCAGTGGTTTTTCGTTAATATGCAGCCTATACTTGCTCTTCTCTAAAGCGCTGCTGTTCAGCATTTGTGCTGCGTATATTTCTTTAAAAGTCATTTTGCCATTTTCCTGTCCTGTCCTGTATTCCATTCAGAGTGTGGGTTAATTATTGGACCAAATTTTAACTTTTCGTCAGGTTAACACAATGAGACTGTTGCCTACTAATGTATTTAACAGCCTAATAAAATGTGGAGCTGAAAAGTGTTTGGCAACACTAAGCCTGACAGGCAGACTGTAGGCAATACTATTTCACAGTTAATATTCTCATATAGACATGCCAAAATAGTGTCCCCTTTTATAGGCAGAATTGAATTTTCAGTTGTCATTGTCACTAGTAACTTTTTCTTGCCTATAATTTTATGTATGAGCACTGCCACTCAAGTGTTTTTGAAGGTTATATGCCTACTTTTGCCTTTTTGTCTGGTAAGATGTTGTGTGCAGTGGATTTTGCTTGCTTCATTTTCCCTCCCTTCTGTCTGGCTTGGCCGGTTGCCCAAAGTGCCGTGTAATCCTTGATCTCTGAAGCTCGGTGAATTACTACACACCTAAAAACAGCCGACTCAATAACAGGGAGATCATCAGGACTTCTGACGATGTCAGCAGCAGCGGCGGCGGGAGCAGCTGTTGCAGTTTGTGGGTGGAGGACATTGATCCAGTGAGAGCAGAGGCCCCTGCCGCTAAATCAGACCACACACTCGAAAAAGTGCTGGATTGTTTCTGTAAACATAGTGCTGGGTTGATTATGCTAGCTAATAATTTTGGGTTGTTTCAAGGGCTGTAAAACACACTGCCATGCTGGGTTGCAGAGGCTGTAGGGGTTATTGCAGGTGAACAGATGCATGGGTTACTGCTACCTACCTACTGGTCGATTCATTTTCTCACTTCTCCTTTGTCTCAAATCATCTGTCTAGTTATTATGATTACTAACCCTACCTATAATTTTAGGGATGTCAGGGTTCTGGGTTTTGTATCTTTTAAGTTCCCTTTCAGGATTGACGTCGGCTAAAGGTGTGTGCTGCAGCGAGGCCCACACCTGCCTCCTATCTGGCATCATCAAGCGCCACTTCAGATTGGCTTCTCCAACGCCACTTGGATGCCAGATGATTCTGTCAGCTCAAACCCATGCTTAGAGAGGCTCCCTTGCTGGTCCATGCGTCCTGGAGACCAACCACAGCGTCTCCGGTTGTTTTGTCCCCACTGTTGGGTGTTTTTGGTTGTAGCTTTTGTTGATAAATTGTTTTCGTTGCCCTGCCCTCAGGCCCTGCCTCCTGCTGCTTTCGGTTCACCAATTCATCTGACCGCAACACGGAAGTTGCATACCATGTTACGAAATCATTTTATTCGAATGTGGATTCCTTTTTTTTTTTCATTTTGGTGACATAATTGGCTAGTTCACACTCTTTTTTTTCTCAATGCTAGCCAGCTAATGCTATCAATCGTGTTAAGGTTACCTTACATTTGTAGCCTGTTTAACTTGCAATAACATACAAAAAAACTTGCAGTAACATGTGAAACTCCCCTGACTTTGATATACTATCCCATTGCACACTATCTGTGACAGCCCCACCGCACTGTAATCTTTCCAACCATAGTTTCATAATGAAATGAATATTGAAAACTGAAGCACATTGATGTGCTAAGCTCCTCGTCTTCCTGCTCTCTCTGAAAATTTGTTAATGCCTCTGGTTTGTGATTAATGTCATTCGTTTGACTTAAGCTTCATCATTACCAGCAAACCTCCACTCCTTGCTACGCAGTTGTTGCAGTAAAAACTGAGTGGTCGGTGAGAAAAACCCAAACGATGGGTTGGGTCACAAACCACATATGTAGACACGGACAGAAACAGAGAGAGGCATAGCTGAGCATGCAAGTGCTGGGTTTGTGGGCAGTGGAAAACCAGGAAGAGCAGAGCGGGTGTGTGTTTGTGTGGAGAGAAAACGGAAGGGCAAGAGCAGCAAATTATGTTGAATTAAAACTCCAGGATCCTAAATAACCCATCAGATTAGGTAAATGTATTCTTTCAAATATGTCCCAAAGAAAAATATCTGGAATGTCATTTCTGCTCTAATAACCTGATGGAGCATTTGCAAAAAAGTTGAGATCTATAAACCATTCATGCACTTTGAAACAGACTCTTCTAAGAGTTACATCAAGCACTGCCTTCTCACCTGGGAGTTTTCTCCAGCTTGCCGTCTACCATGTTAATAAACATGACTCCTCGTGGGCCAGGTTTTTGAGCATGTGTCCGGAAACTTTTGGACATGTCAGGGCCTACCTTTGGATAGATCCAGCAACCAGTTTTGTTAAACTAAGCTGCCGCTGCCTGTAGATTTTTATATACTGTACACCAGTGAGTAATGTTGATACTCTCAGACACGACTTTGTATATTTATGCTGTGCCAGACTAATGCATCTGTTTGATCTCGCCGGGATCCTTAACTTGTCATTCTGATTTTGGAGTTGCTCTACCGAGGAAGTTGCTTCAGTCCTGGAATCTCTTAGCACTCGTGTGTTTGTGTGTGTGCGTGTTTTTCTGCATGTGTGGAATATTTGTACTGTTTTCAAGGAGGAAGGAACATGATTTCCCTATATTACATACCATTATGACTATTTATTCAAAAAGGAACAAGCCAATGAGACAGATTATATAATGTTGTGAATAGTTAATAGTGATGATTTTACTCACTACATTTAGTCAAATAAGTAATGCATTATATAGGCAATATTTCAGCAGCAAAGTAAATCTTGCTCAGCAGATTGGGTCTTGGATAAATAGAAAAGGCTGGTCTTTGAGTCATAGTACCCAGTATGTGTTTTCCCATCATTGAACAGCAGTTTTATTAAGGTTGCGGTTAAGGTAAGTTTTTTTGTTTTGTTTTGTTATTTAATCCCAGAAGTGTATAGAGCATGACGCTCTTAGACAGCATTAAAACTATTTGTGGGACATAGTTTTAAAATAAAGCATCTTATTGATTATTGTTTTTTAATTATTTTTTTTTTTCACATTTTGATCGAATAGCAATATTTGACACAAGAAGTGGTTTTTAGATTCAAATTAACCTTGGGGGGTTACTAAATTAAACGATAAACACATACGTGAAGTTAAACAACAAAATCAATAAAAAAAAGTTTATTTTCCATCTGTCTACAACATTCACAAATAGATTAGTGCAAAGTGCAATTATAGCCATATTCAACACTTTTTATCAGACCTTTATTAAAACTCAAGCACTTTCAGTGTCTTGAAAACAAATCTATTTTTATTTCAAGTAAATTCCACAACAGAGAGAACCCACTGAAAAGGGTAAAACCAAAACACTGACACACTGACAAAGTAAATGGACCAACACATTAATATAGAGTGCCATTTTCTAATCGTCATCTGGTTGATTGCGGGCTGGCGACACGGCCTGCTTGTCCCGGGACTGCGGATGTTAACGTTAGCCCATTAGCTGTGAATGCTGTGAGTGCCAATCAATGCACTTTCGTCTTCCATCCTGCCATTTCACCAAACCCTCCTGTGCGCTAACGTCACTTAATATATCTTGTGCATCAGTGTTGCCGGCTGTCCAGAAACTAGGGAGCTGAGTACGGTTCTGGGGTGCCATTGAAAAGTGGAATTAAAAGGGTTTGTTTTGTTTTTTTCCGTAATTGATCAAATGAAATTAGTGCATTAAAGTTGAGCCCTTGTTAAAACACAACTTCATCTCAGTGCTGCAGCGCTCTGTGTGTTTATTTTCATTTTTAACCAGCAAAGAGATGATTGACAGCTGCTCCCTCTCCTTGAAAAAGGAGCCTTGAACCCTTCCTTCAGCTCATGACTGTGCTGAGCTGGTCTTGGCTTTTGCGTCTGGTTTTCAAGTTCTGAAACTGACACTGTCAGATTTTCCTTTTTTTTTTTTTTTTCCTCAACACACTTGAGGACATGGTTCTGAATTTTAGAGATCGAGATGCTTCTGTGATTGGGCCGACTGCAGTTTTCCTGAGCTCAGTCTATCAATTCTCACTGAACGATTTCCAAGCAAATATCCAAGCATGCAACAACTGAGCTTGCAATATATAGGTTTTTTTTTGGGACTGTATTTTTTTTCCCCCTTGGAATCAAAGGCAGTAACCCAGAAAAAAATAAAGTAACAGGCTTTTACCGAAAGTCAGGCTCACCGGTATGATGACACATATAGTGTTCACACTGCTCCAAAATCTTAAAATATCAGTGCGAAACACAAGATTTCTTAAAAGGTTTGCCGTTTGTCCATAAAACGCTACGGAAAAACAGTTTGTCAAGCATTTGAATGATCACAGCATGCAGCCTCGGTAATGACAATATTATTTTGTTTCGCAATAATGGTGCCGCTGTGTGACTGCTTGTCTGGATTGGCTGTGCAGCGAAACATCAGTGTGTTTTAAAAATCCGTCTTCAAATCTTGTCTGCCCTCAGATCTGTTCAACCACAGTGGCGTTGCGCGCCGTTTGACACAGCGCACAGCAGCACATATTCATATACTTTCATCAGCATTCAGGGGAAAAAAAAAAAAATGATGTAAAAAAGACACTTTGTCTGAAAGGATGGCAGCTATACCTGCTGTGGTCTGGCAGCTTTGGCGGATAGATGACGATGATACATCCAGCCAAAGAGCGTCCATTGCAAATAGGAGTATTCTCTTAATGACTAACCTGGTCAAATGAAGGTTTCGCAACAAACAGTGTGCTGAGAGTATAATTACTGTAATTTGTTTTGAAAGCTTTTCAGTAAAAAGTGTGTGTAAAAATGTCAGTAATCAAGGCGATGGCAGAGCGATTGCTGCACACGTGAATGCATTCATAGTGGATCTCAGTTTCCTAAGCCCCTAAGTTAAGGGTAGGCAGACTTTTTTTTTTTTTTTGGTTGTTTGAAGACGATCCCCCCACCTGCCATTTAGAATGGTAGGTCGTGGGTCGACCTTAATAGTTCTCAAGGTATCAAAGACACCACAAGAGTTGAAGAAATTGAGACTTTCCACCCACCAGTTAGAAGTGAGAAGCCCCCTTGGAAGATCTTGATCTTGCTAACTACTTAATTTTATTTTACTTGTCTATTTTTATGTTTGAGTTGAATTATTGCAGGGCCTTTACAATTTTTTTGGATCTACACTAAACAATCGCAAGCACAGTCCTACTGACATTGGTAGCCATACCTCGAAACATCTTGCTGGCTTTTCCTTTGTAAGAGACAAAAGTTATGCACAAAGCATCTCCATATAAGCTCCTAAGGTAAAAGAGGAGGAATTTTCAGGTTTCCAAATCAGAAGAGAAAATGGTGGAAAAGTAAAAATAGGTACCCAAAAGCTGTGTAAAAGGGAGCCAAGGAGAAGGTACAATGGTGGGGCATGTATGGTTGTGGTCGACCTCATTAGACATGCACTCACATCTCCTCAGTAACTTTTTACTATGCTCAGAGGTGCCCCTCATATTTTGCCAACCAAATGCATACGAGTTGGATGACCAAAATTTTAGGGACACCTCTAAGTATCACCTAGTACAGTTCAACAGCATCACAAATTACAGTCCCAAAAACAATCTTTACAATGTCGCAACAACTCTCAAATAGATTCAATTAAAAAAACAAACAAACAACAACAAAAAAACAAAGAAAACATAAATGCCTCTTTCAGAATGAAAGGGGAATTTATTGCAGGCATTTTGCATTGTATTCTATGGTAAACATTCACGGGTCATAATGTAATGGCTGATTGGTGTATTTACTAAGAAATCTTGTTTCCCGATTTTAGTCACAGTATTCAAATTGTTACTTTGGTGTGTTGTTGGTGTATTAAAAAAAAATACATTAACAAATGATTATACAACATCTCTGAATGTTTTGTAGATTATAAGCCATTATTTGGATTTTTTGTTATTTCATGAGGTTGTCCCTAACAGATAGTTTTCCAGTGGGAAATGCTTCTTTCCTTCAGTGCACATGGACGAGCGTTTTAGTTAAAATTAATCGAGCCAGTGAACAGAGTAAGACAGCTCACATGAGAGGATGCAGCTTACGCGTCGGTCTCTGTTGCAAAAGACTTTGCCGATGATTGTCAGTCAGCATGTGAGAGTCAGCTCGACATCTCCATTTCACTTCTCCTTTTTGCTTGTTTGTTCCTCAACAAACAGCTTGACAGCATCATTTCTTCTTGTTGCCTTAGAGGTTCCTGGTTCTGCATGCTTGAAGAATCACCTTAACGCAGTGAAAACAGTAACCTGGGCGAACTTGTCTGTCAGTCAGAAAAATAGACTCTTAGGGAGATATTACTCGTCTGTACCTGGACGCTCAATGACTTGGAGTTGTCAGTCTGGATCCAGCTGCTTCACATTTCAGTCCAATTAATCACAGAAGCGCTCGGCCATCCTCTCGCGAGGACTGACTGTTCCTCTCTTAACTGATAAAGACAGGGAGATGATTGTATCTGTGTATTTACTGCACAATTAAAGGATTTGCTTGATGAATTAATCAATTATGTCCACAGTTTTCACTGAAAGCATGCATAAATGTAATAAAACAAATGGAATAAGGTCGCGCGGAGATGGGATGCATGTAATAGTTAAGTCAGTTGTGTATGACTGGGCAATTTTCTTAACTTTTCATTTATGTGGGGTATTATACATTTGGCTATTAAGTCAGAAGTGGCACTCTGCAGGGTGTAGTTTTAACAAAAAGTGTGTTAAGTATGCTGGCCACATTAACCCTCTGAGCCCCCGGCAGAGCAGAAAAATCCCCCCAGTGCAGGCAGAGCCCACGGCCCAAATACCCTGCATCCCCAAGACCCACCCCGACCCCAACGGGCCCACCACACGAAGGAGGCCAGATCCCCCCACAACAGCCATACCAAGAGGGCGGGTCGATGTCCAGTCCATGGAGGAAGCCCCCGCAGCCTCGGACCAGTTCGCCTTAAATGGCGGTCCCCTGGCCCACAGCAAGAGCAGAGGCCATGGCCCCTCCAACCCAAGACCTGCACTGACCCCCAGCAGTAGGCCCGACAACCCTGGAATGGCCAGAACCGTCCCACCCCCCAATAGCCACCCCTGTGGGGCCGGGATGAGGCCAGAGACACCTCAGGACAGAGCCAGCATCGCTTCTCCAGGCAACAGATGTGTTGGCTTAAATGTGTGTGTGTGTGTGTGTGTGTGTGTGTGTGTGTGTGTGTGTGTGTGTGTGTGTGTGTGTGTGTGTGTGAGTGAGAGAGAGCGAGAGAGAGAGAGAGTTTGTGCGTGTGTATATAGTCAGGTGGATATCCAATATGTGGTTAGCTAAGGTGCAATTAAAATTAAATGTGGGGGGGAATCCTTGTTGCATGGACACCCAACTGCTGGCGGACAGTGGAGTAACAAATAAAATGCACCTTTTCACAAAACATTTTAATTTTTATTTATTTTAAAAATATGTAATTCATATATTTACTTACCGTATGTCTTCATCTGGAGCAAAATAGCATGGAACATGATTTAAAATGTATAGCACAACAGGGTTTAAATTTTTTTTTTTTTTGTCCGACAAATAGCAAACAAGTTATAGAGCAACGCACAAAAACAGTGAAATACAAAGTGTCATGTGAAGAATGATTTGAAAATACTTCAGCTTCATGAGGCAATTACAAACAAACAGCTGTTCTTATTTGCATTATCAAACATTAAAATGTGACGACAACTTATGGTAGTTTAATCAACACATATCCATACTGCTTCTGTGAGTATTTAAAAAGACCTAGAACTAATTCACAGTAATGTGCTCAAATTGCATTAGAGGAAAACAATTACCCACACTAGATCAAGAAGGTGTTCCTGACAGCAAAATGGCTGTGTGTGGTCAGATCAATAGTGAGGCTCTTAAGGGACTAATATTACCTAACTGCGAAAATAGAGTGATATTACTAGCTCTGCTATAGGAAAGCTCTATTGATCGTGTGGTCAATATGAAAGAGCAAATATCAAAGGTTGTACATGAAGCCCCTCAGTGATGGACTATTCTATTTTTACCCAGCATTTAAAAGGAAAGAAAATTCAATAGCAATCAAAGTCTAGTATCATTTTCCAGCTGTGCAAAAGGGGAGGAAAAAAAAAGCAACAAACAAACTTGTTGCAGGATTATGTTTCTGCTGCACTCAAGATATACAAATATAATCTTGGACATTAATTTTGGATTTTGTTCTTTCAAAGACTACATCATGTTGGTGGGACTTCATCCTTCGACTTTAGCTAACAAGGTGTCTGACTTTGGAGCTGACAAAAGGGACTTTGTGAAGCTGCAGGAGAAAGTGCCCACATGACTGCTGTGATCGACAGACTCCAGAACAGATGAACTAAGTTTAGAAGCCTGGAGGCTGGAGCAGTGAAATGGGAGGGAGGGGACTCGAGCTTGAATTCATATACAGCCTCTCATGATACATTCTTCTACATTAGTCATTCTGTCCTGTTTCACATCATCTGCTCAAATCCTCTAGGTTCCCACATGCTGGGCATGTAATCTGATTAGGAAACATGATCATGAGATGAATCTAATCGTGGGCATTGCAACGGTTCTTTTCTGGTAAAATGTCACTTTTTGCTGCAATTGTGGAAATCGGCAGATAAAATGGCTCACTGCAACTTAGGTGCTTTATTTGACAGGGCGTAATTCATTTGAACATAAGTCTATTGATAGTCAATAGTCTGTTGTGACTCTTTATCAGCTTTTCGAGATACTGTGTTACCTGTGTGAAGCTGATCTCCTGACCCTTTTTTTTGTGGTTCTTCAGTTTTGTTTTGTGTGTTTTTTTTTTGTTTTTTTTTTGTATAATAAGGCCCCGTTACTAGCTCTTCAGCCCTTGGACCTACTCCTCATCTCTGAGTGGCCCTCAAAAGGGAGTAACAAGTGGTAGTGATTTAAAATCTTTCTCTAGGAGTGAAACAAACATTCAGGACTCTGATGTGTCATCAGCAGTCGCTGATGGCCGCTATGTAAGCACATAAGCAGATGCAACCGTGCATTGTCAATATGGTGTTGTGATGCAGCTGATAGGACATTGGAATAAAGAATATTATGTATGCTGGCTATCATAATCTATCTTTGTTGATGAAGGACCTAGAATTTCTTTGGTCACGTCTGTCGACATTTTGCTGGTGCTGCCTCTGATTTCCAAAGCATTCTGGGAAATCCCTCATGATCCTTGGTTTAACGTGTGTTTCTAAAAAGTCTTTGTCATTCACACCTGTGTGTGTTTTTCCGTGTGTGTATAAAGTACAAATACAGAGTGTCTCAGCCCAACTACAGAAGCATTATACAATGTTAAATTCACAGGTCAGCAACCACCACGTTTTGGATAAGAGTACCAAAATGTAACAGAAAATAAAACAATAAATACAAAGAGGAGAACAACAGTTGCTCATCGTTCACATTTAATCTTACAACACTGACATGCCCACATGCCCATATGCACTGTCGAGCTTGACAGAGTCAGTGTTTGCTGTAATGTTTCCCCCTGTATGTACAAGAAAAGATCCTTTCGTTTTATTTCAGCTGAAGAAATAAGGGGACAAAATTCGTGATCATTTTACATTTCGAAGTTCAACTGAAGTTTACATGAGGCTTTAGCAGAATGATTTGGCACTTAAATTAAAAAAATCCCTCAAGGATACAAAGTCATTTTAAAACTGGTCAGTGTTTACTCACTGAGCCACAGCAGATGGACACCAAAACAAAATGGAGATTTGGGGTCTTGTACTTCATGACTCTGAATTTGCAAGATACCCATTTGACTTTTTTTTTTTCTAAGTGAAACATTTAGAATCAATTTTTGTCCCTGATCATTTAAACTGAAATCTCAAAGGAGGATCCTCTCAAGAAAAGCATGCCAGCTGTGGATGGTACAAAATGTAAATGCCATACTGCCTTGATTTTGCTAATCCTCTGAGGTCCCCAGCACACTAATGAAGCACCTAAAGAATGAAGCAAAGCAGTCTTTTGAATGGCAAATGGAAACATGACTTCTGTGCAACAGGGGGAAGAAAAAGCAAACATAAATGTACCCAGTTTAAATCTCTGAGGAATTTCAAGAAAAATTATACCAAAATCAGATCTTGCATTCACTGTTCCAATGCCTAAAATTCAGATCTGAGCTGAACTGAACTGCATTGTATGATGGAAATGACCAATAACGTGGAGGGTTAAACCCAACAGTGAATCAAAAAAAAAAAAAAACAATTACTGAACTGACATGATCTTTGAGTCCATGCTGAAAAACTACTGATGTTCTTTTAACATACCTGCATATTTCACAAGTTGTTGTTTTATGAAGCTTCTGTCTCACTACGTTTCAAAGCAGGAAAATTCAGTTTGTTGCATTCCGTATAGACACCACATGCTGTTCTTGCAAACGTAGACACATACTTTGTGGTGAACTACACATATCCATATCACTGCATATCACGTCACACCAAGTTGTATTTTCTCCCCAGCAAATTATCTGAACTCACTGCTGGAATTGTTTATGGGAGAGGAAGAAAAAAAAGAAGAAAAAAAACACCTGGTAGACTCAAGTGTTTCTGTTCCGAGCTTGTCAAATGGCTGGTAAGATGAGTTTTTTTTTTTTTTTTTTTTTTGTATGTGTGTGTGTGGGTTTTTTTTTTTTTTTTTTTT
>CAAKHG010041299.1:4149-14879 GCA_901007715.1 Dactylopterus volitans | reverse complement strand
CACACACACACACACACACACACACACACACACACACACACACACACACACACACACACACTTAGACTGGAAGGAAGTGTAACTGAGGAGTGTTTGTCTCTCAGACTCTGGTGGTGAAAGTGTGCGGTGTCATCTGCTCGGTGGTCGGAGGTCTCGCCGTTGGAAAGGTGAGAACTCTCAACCTTCAAATATCCATCAGTGATGATGTCATAAGCTTTCGGTTGGTCAACTCTCTTACACGTGCGCACGCAAGTGTACGACATTAACTGTTGAAAACAAAATATATACCCTCAAATGTGATGATAAACTGGTGATGTCCATTTCATATCTGTCGTCTTTTACTCCCAACCCCCCAGGAAGGGCCCATGATCCACTCTGGTGCAGTCGTAGCTGCAGGAGTCTCCCAGGGCAGGAGCACGTCTTTAAAAAGAGACTTCAAGGTAGGCGTGTGTGTGAGCGTGTTTGTGGCTGCATATTTCAACATATTTTACTGAAGATACTTTAAAATCAAATTTATTTTATTTATATAGTGCCAAATCACGACAGAAGTCATCTCAGGGCATTAATAGATTTAATAGATCTCTTGCATATTTATTATTGTTCCTTCGTCATGTGCATATGTAGTTTTCTGAATGGATTATTGGAGTGTGTTGGATGGAGAGTGAGTCACTGTGTGTGTTTTCAGATCTTTGAATACTTCCGGAGAGACACTGAGAAGAGAGACTTTGTATCTGCCGGAGCTGCGGCCGGAGTCTCTGCTGCCTTCGGCGCTCCAGTCGGTAAAGATGCTAACGAGTGTTTGGGTCTGAAGCTGCACTGGTGGGCGGGTCAGCGGCGGGTCAGCGGCCATTAAAGAGGTAGAACAAGCGTACTGCTGAAAGCCCAAACTAGAGGAGAAGAGCAGCCAGGAAGCTCCTTCCGAAGCTCTTCTTCTCTGGCAAACGACACTTGTCACCAGCATCAGTTCAGCTTCACGGTGAGAACTGCTGCTGCTGCTGCTGATGATGATGATGATGATGATGAGAATGTGAGAAGTGTGTGACAACGGAGATGCACCACTTCCTCTCTGAAAGTGATGGTGTAAAAACCCCAGCTAACTGACCAGCTGACTGCGTCTGTGACTCCGCCCAGCCAGCGCCGGCTTCCTCTGCTTCCCGCAAATGCGGTTCGGCTGTAACTGGCAATTTTCTGGCAGTTTATCAGCAGTAGATGCTTCCTAAACTGCCTCAGTCGTTCCCATCGTGGGCAGATTTGTTCCTCTTTGCAACTCTTTGAACCCAGTACATCCTCCGTTTCTGCTGCACAGCAGCCATGATGAAGACGAGGTGTGATGAAGATCAGCACATGAGAGAGGACACATTGACGAGCAGGTCAAACAGGTGAAGCTTCAGGTTGTTGAGTGTCATTTTGTTTATTTGGCCAACAGGCGGGGTTCTGTTCTCTCTGGAGGAGGGCGCTTCCTTCTGGAACCAGATGCTCACATGGAGGATCGTAAGTCACGTGATGTGTGACGCCATAATAAACGCGTCATTTCCTGTATGAAGAGGATTGCATGGACAATATCAGCACTTAAAGGATCATTTTTGGCATTTTTAGTACCTGGGCACTAGTTATCAATACTTTTGGGTCCAAATGATTAAAAGGAAACGTTCCAATATTAAGAAGTAACAATATGAGTAGTCATCTAATGTGAGAGTTCATCCACCTAAAGAGCATGTGTGTGTCCCTGCAGCCTCACATTGCTATGGGTGTGTGGCACGCATGCGCGCGCACACACACACACATGCACGCACGCGCGCGCACACGCACGCACACACACACACACACACACACACACACACACACACACACAGCCTCGCCAAAATGTCCTGCAGCTGAAGGTAGTTTGTTTCCAGCACTAAATGTTCTCTTTTTTAAATGTGGTTTTACACGAATGCTCCAAAGCCTCCAGACGTCAGGTTGCCTGGGACAAGTTGACTCAGAGTCGTGGACCAGAACCGAGCCAGGTCCAAGTCTCAGCTCCTGATCACCTGAATTCAGGCCCCTCAGCTCAAATAGTGATTATTTACTGTGGCTGTCTCATAAATTCTAAACAATTTCTTTTGCAAATTTTAACCATTTGTGTAGTTTTTTCCTAGCATAGCACGCTGTTGGTAGCGTAGCATGCTGCTTAGTGACAGATCCACTGCAGACTGAGTGGGCATGGTCTAGCGCCACTGGCTCTGTGGTTGACAGAGGCATATTATTGAGTGCAGGTTGACAGTTACTTTCTGCTCATTAACCTTAAAGACATTGAAAAGCTTTTGTTCCTTTTCATCATTTTGGCCCAAGTTTGAAAAACTTTAAGGCAGAAGATGGAACTGTTTTTGTCGTTTGCCTTTAACTTTCTATTCTTCCTTCATCCTCCGTCTATCTACAGTTCTTCGCCTCCATGATTTCAACCTTCACCCTCAACTTCTTCCTGAGCATCTATCACAACAACCCAGGTGACCTCTCCAACCCGGGTCTCATTAACTTTGGACGCTTTGAGAACGATGTGAGAAGCGCTACGTCTTTATTTCATTACATACCGGGTGCTATTGCAGTGAAATTGTTTGAGTCAATGTAAATGGTGACGTGTAACCGTGTCCCCTCCAAGAATGTGGCCTATAACCTCTATGAGATCCCCCTGTTCATCGCCATGGGAGCTCTGGGTAAGAACGTCTCTTCTCATGGATGGAGACCAGAGCAGCAGCCTTATCTGAAAATCTGTAAGTGTGAAGTTGTTCGGCTGATTGAAGGTGTGAAAAATCTCGTGTGCGTGTGCGCAGGTGGGCTGCTGGGAGCTCTGTTCAACGTACTCAACTACTGGCTGACCATCTTCAGGATCAGGTGAGCTCTTCAAACGGGCACTAAACAAACTCCACAGACGGTTTCGCCCAAGTTGATGACAAACTGTCAGGTGACGCCTGAGGAGCTGCTCTGAAAACACCAACACAACCTGAAAGGCGGAGGTGAGAAGCCTGAGAGCGGCTCGCCAGGAAGGGCGGGGCGGAAGGTTCCCCACAGCGCTGAAAATATCCTCTAAGGAAAGTGACATGGTGTGATTGAGGTAATGACAGCGAGAACAAGTATGACCACGGAGATCCAACCTGATCTGGGAGGAGACCTCAGCCGTGACACTCGTTCTTCCTGCTTCCTTCTCTGTGTGAGAAG
Source organism: Dactylopterus volitans (assembly GCA_901007715.1). Lineage (NCBI taxonomy): Eukaryota > Metazoa > Chordata > Actinopteri > Syngnathiformes > Dactylopteridae > Dactylopterus > Dactylopterus volitans. The sequence continues at coordinate 11,684 of CAAKHG010041299.1, read as the reverse complement.
ACTTGAACAATAAAGTTATTTGCCTATAAGTTAAAGGTTTAGATGTCATTTCCAGCGCCGAGCGCCGGCCTCCCGCTCCGTGAGAGATCGTTGCTGAAGCTCCACAGATGTCAGCGACATGATAATCCTACATTTATTCTGTCTAGTTTGCTGCTGAATGCTCCTTTTATCTTGCGCGGTGTAGCCAGGTAAAAATTCATGAACAGTTTTAACTGATCCGTCCGTTAGGTAGGTCAGTCAGCCGTCTGGTGACTCCGCTTATGTTAGATATTGATTCAAAAACCGTTTCTTCCAAGCTGTCAACTATAACATAATTTTGGATTTTTCAAGCCCTATTTTTATTTTAGATAACAAAAAAGGGGTTGTTGTTTGTTCATCTCATTTTCAAAGTTTCGGTAGTTTTCACTGAAGATAATAACCTCAACGAGCTGTTGGTTCTACTTTGATATCAGTGTTGTCGCCTCGTTTAGCCCTTTGCATGTCGTCCCCATTTTTCGATGTGTTGTGCTTTTTAAATCACAGAAACCTCGTCAACTGAGAAGTATGTTTCCATGATTGTTTATTGGAAAAGAATTGCAGTATGTGACAAATATCGTCTGAGCCGACAGTCGGCTGCTTTCACACATTCACCGCCTCGCCGCCGTTTGGTGATCTCGCCGTCCTGCGCGCCGCCGTCGTTGGCCACAATCGCCCCACTCAGCCATTTCTAAGCTGCCTCGCCACTTCTGTCCTTCCCACTTCTTGAGCGCCTCTAGGCACCAACACTGAAGAGCCTCGTGTGTGTGTGTGTGTGTGTGTGTGTGTGTGTGTGTGTGTGTGTGTGTGTGTGCAGGTATGTCCATCGCCCTTGCTTGCAGGTCATGGAGGCCATGTTGGTTGCTGCTGTTACTGCCACAGTGTCGTTCACCATGATTTACTTCTCCAACGACTGTCAGCCTCTGGGGCCAGAACACACTGAGGAGTACCCACTGCAGGTACACACACACACACGCACAGAAAAACATTACTGATCAAATTAAACTTGATACAAGCAGCTTCGGATGAGACTTTCTTGATGCTTCCTGTTTTTCCACGAGAGAAATTGCTGTGTCTAGTAATGCACGTCCTCATCAGTCGTCGTGTCCCAAAGTTCAGAATCACAGTTCAGCTGGCAGGAACGGAAAGTTCCAGATAGAATATATGATTCTCCTCCTCTTCCCCTCCGTCTTATCACACTGCTCATCTGTAGCTGTTCTGCGCCGATGGCGAGTATAACTCCATGGCCACGGCCTTCTTCAACACTCCTGAGAGAAGCGTCCGCAGTCTCTTCCACAACCAGCCGGGTAGGTCTGAGCCCGAGGAGGAGCTCCTCACACATGATCGCAACCAACGGGCACTGTCGTCATCACTTGTCCTCCAACCTCGCGTCATTCCGTCCTGTCTGAAAGGAACCTACAACCCTCTGACCCTGGGCCTGTTCACCCTCACCTACTTCTTCCTGGCGTGTTGGACCTACGGCCTGGCCGTGTCTGCGGGAGTCTTCATCCCGTCCCTGCTGATCGGAGCAGCCTGGGGAAGGCTGTGTGGAATATTACTGTCCACCATCACTGCAGATGGATCGGTCAGTGTGTGTGTGTGTGTGTGTGTCCTGACTTTCATTCTAGCTTGAGAATATTGTGACGTCTGAGCTTTTTTCTCTGTGATGAGAAGAGCCAGCCACTCCCCTCGGTTTGTCTGGTCTTCTAGCGCCCTCTCTTGGTCTTGTAGTTTAACACAATCAGCAGGAATCTGGTTTATAGCAGCAGCCTCAAATACTGAATGAAGGCAGCGTGATGAGCTGCCCCCCCCACGCTGGCCCCGTAAAGACTCTCGCATCTGTGTGTGTGTGTGTGTGTGTAGGTCTGGGCGAACCCTGGTAAATATGCCCTGATTGGAGCTGCAGCTCAGTTGGGTAAGTCGCCCTCAAACCTCAACATGTTAAAGTTTGCTTGGCCAAAAAAGGAGCAAAGGCAAAGACGCTCCGCTAATCATGGTTGCATTTTTCTTCACAGATGCTTCTTTTTATGCCTGTAATGTAGATATGCAGCAGTAGTGGCTTGATAATGCAGAGCACGAGCGCGCCACCTTCCCTCAAACATATAGAGGAAAATCCACGTTAAACATAAATTGATAAGCTGAAGGATTATGGAATAAAGTTTTCTACTTGTCTGATACCACCGACTCTTGAAAATTAGAATCCATCTCATACAAAAGAATGTAAAGGTGTGTAACACCACGATCTGGCAGGTGGCATCGTGAGGATGACGCTCAGTCTGACTGTCATCATGGTGGAGGCCACCGGAAACGTCACCTATGGACTTCCCATCATGCTCGTCCTGATGACCGCCAAGATAGTGGGAGACTACTTTGTAGAGGTAAGGGAAGGCGGGGCCGCGTTTGCTGATGTCATAAACTCTTACCCTGGATAGGAGTCACAGTTTAATGCGCAGAACACATAACAACTGATCCAGACTCACGTCAGCGCACCAGCATGTCCAGATTTCACAAGATGAGTTCAGCATCGTTCAGACGTTTGCTTGCTGACTGAAGCTCGGAGCAAATGAACCAGCTCGGGAGCTGAATGCGATGAGACGCTTTGTGGACGTTCAGCACCTCCATGTTTTCATGGTGTGTAGTTCATCCGCTGCGTGCGGTCAGTGGCGTCCATGGATGTGTCTTTAAGCTCCTCCCCCTGTTTCAGGGCCTGTACGACATCCACATCAAGCTGCAGAGCGTTCCCTTCCTGCACTGGGAGGCTCCCGCCACCTCCCACTGGCTGACTGCCAGGTAGATATGCCGAACATAACCCGCAGCCCTCATCAGCCCCTCATCAGCCCCGTCGTCATCCTCACTGTGGCTCTCTGCTCCTCTACCAACCCCCAGAGAGGTGATGAGCTCTCCAGTCACCTGTCTGAACAAGATAGAGAAGGTGGGGACCATCGTGGACGTCCTTAGCAACACGTCAACAAATCACAACGGTTTCCCCGTCGTCATGAACGGTGCTGACGGCAACGAGGTACTGTACCTGTGTACCTGTGTACCTGTTTGCCCGTGTACATGTGTACCCTTGTACGTGTGTACCTGTTTACCCGTGTACATGCGTACCCGTGTTTACCCCAGTACATGTGTATATGTGTACTTGTTTACCTCAGTAGATGCGTACCCGTGTACCTGTGTACCCATGGCTTTGGTTCTCTTCTTGATTTGACTGTATCACCAAATTAAACTCAGAACAGGTTAAAATGTGCTTCAGAAACAAAACAAGTAGTATTTAAGGTTGAACCCGCCTTGGAACCCGCCTTGGAACCCGCCTTGGAACCCGCCTTGAAAGCTGCCTTGAAAGCTGCCTTGAAAGCTGCTAACCCGCCTACCTTTCCTCCCCTGCACAGCCAGCCAAGCTGTGTGGACTGATCCTTCGCTCCCAGCTCATCGTTCTTCTGAAGCACAAGGTAAGATGGCCGCCCGGAGGACGCTGGCCGTGGCCTGCTCTGGCTCTGGCTCTGGCTCTGGCTCAGGCTCTGGCTCTGGGTCTGGCTCTGGGTCTGGGTCTGGCTCTGGGTCTGGCTCAGGCTCTGGGTCTGGCTCAGGCTCTGGGTCTGGGTCTGGGTCTGGCTCAGGTTCTGGCTCTGGCTCTGGCTCAGGCTCTGGCTCTGGCTCAGGCTCTGGCTCTGGCTCTGGCTCTGGCTCTGGCTCAGGTTCTGGCTCTGGCTCTGGCTCTGGCTCAGGCTCAGGCTCTGGGTCTGGCTCTGGCTCAGGTTCTGGCTCTGGCTCTGGCTCTGGCTCACTCACCGCTGCTGGTGGCTTCTCTCCCGGCAGGTCTTCATGGAGCTGGCCCGGTCCCGGCTGACCCAGAGGAAGCTCCTACTGAAGGACTTCCGGGACGCGTATCCCCGCTTCCCCCCGATCCAGAGCATCCACGTCTCCCAGGATGAGAGGGAGTGCATGATGGACCTGTCTGAGTTCATGAACCCGACGCCGTACACCGTTCCGCAGGTACTGCCCACTAGGACCCAGCTTTGTCAAGCAGAACTTTTAGAAATGCCGCTCTTCTGCGGCGGGGTTCTGCTGTCCAGCCCCTTTTTGTGTTTTAAATTCTGGCTGTAGAAACCTTGTCGGGCGTGTCTGTGATGAAGCTCGTGATCATGAGCGATGGTCTGCTGCAGGAAACGTCGCTGCCTCGCGTGTTCAAGCTGGTCAGAGCGCTGGGACTCCGGCATCTGGTGGTCGTGGACGATGAGAATCGGGTAAGAGCCGCCCGCGTCTGCAGCGACTTTACAAATGCGTCTACGGAGTCTGCCGATCAATGAAATCAAGAACACGGGACACACACAGCAGATGTTTGAGTCCAGATGCAGATCCGCAATGATTTGGGGGTTTCTGGGTCTCACACGCACATGGATGAACGATGAGAACAATCAAAGAGTCGCAGGGATATTATTGTATTAATGCTTCAGAACCCCCAGAATTCTAAGAAGGGGCAAAGCGGCGTCCGAGCAGAAGCAGTAGATCTTTATGGGTCCACACCGCTTCTCCTCGTTCTCCAACATTTGTTCTAACTAGCCCTTTTTGCTTTGTGACCGTCTGCAGGTGGTTGGACTGGTGACCAGGAAAGACCTGGCCAGGTATCACCTGGGCAAACACGGGCTGGAGGAACTTCAGCTGGCGCAGACATAGTGTACACACACACACACACACACACACACGCCTACCTTCCATTGATTAACCTTCGCCCCCCTTATCCTATCATAATCCTAAGTGCCTAATCCAGAGCTCAAGAGATCAGTGACTTTTAACTTGAGGCCAAAATAGTCACCATGGCGACCCAGCAACTCCATGCAAACATCCGGCTGCTCGCCAAGTAAAAGTGCGCAGAAATGATTGGCCTTGGATAAACATCTGGTGAACATCTGGGCTCCATTGCATCCAAGCTGACCTTTGATGAGGGTCGCGGCTCTTCTTCATGGGGCCTTCACGAGGCCGGCGAGGCCACTGGGCCGGTCCGTGTTGGTGGATCAAAACTCTGATTCCTCCTCAGCGTGAACGTTTGTAGTGAAGTGATAACGCCGATGAGTCTGCGCTCGTATCCACTGATGGACATTTTTAAAGTTTCAGCTGATGCCTTCCATGCATGGCAGTTACAGTGTTCAGCATTACAACCTGGTACTGAAGGAGGTGAGATATTTGGAGTTTTGCTCTGAGGAGCCTCAGTGAGCAGGTCAGCTGGTCGTTGTTGATTTTGTTTTTCCTTTTCTTTTTTGTTGTTGTGTTGTGTACTGAAAGAATGCCGTTATTTATTGTATAGTGTTTGCGTTTGCACAGTCGGATCAGCTTGGCCACGTCCCAAAATTCAAAACTCTCCCGCCGAGACAGGAAGCCGACGAGATGCATTCTGGGGCGGTTTGAGCTGAATCACATGAAGATGCAGACGCCTGGTTTCCATACGCGTCACATTTTTGCACTTGATGACTACTGAGAAACACAACACATCCTCTGTTTAAACCAATCAACTTATCCTTGCATAACCATAACGCACAAAGCATAGATGTTCTCGTGTATAATTAGTTTATTTTGTCATTTAATAAATCTAACATTTCTTTAATTATCAGTGTTAATCATCAGTGGTTTTCTTTGTGCACTTTGTTTTTACACTTTTTTTTGTCTCAGTTTTGTTGAATCGTTCAGTGTGAAAGTATAAACTGCTGTGTTTTATAACCACTGGACAAGACCTTTGTGAAACAATAAAATTAAAATTGGTCCATTGTTAAATGACTGTTTGATTAGAAGACGTTTAACCCTCTGCAGATGTTCATTCTTTCATGTCAAACTTGTGACTCCCCAGGTGGAGGACTGTGTCTGCAGCTCTCACTGGACCACCTAGGTGATGTTCTGAGAGCGTCACAGGTCAGAGGAATCGTACGAGAACATGCGGTGAACCATAGGTCACAGTGATAATCGATGATTTCTGTGTGTGTGTGTGTGTGTGCGCGCGCGCGCGCCACTATGGATGGATCAAATGCATTGGGCTAATTTGGAGATGAATCTAGTACAGTAAGTTAATTCAGATGAGTGAATCCACCGTCTCCTTACATGAGAATGAACTCAAATCAACTTCCGTAAACGGGTATGAGAGATGTGCGCTTGGGTGTCAGGGTCGTGGCACCGGGCGGGTTCACACACACTGGTGATTGGTGCCGAGAAAGCTCGCATGTCCCTTTGATTTGCAGCACAAAAACAGACAAACGCACTCAAAAAACACCAGAGAAACAACAACCCAGATGCTTGATGGCAGCAAATGAATTTCTGAGCATTAAAACTGCACGACTACGCCGGAAAAGCTCCAGTTAGATCAGCAAATGAATATGTTGATTTTGACTTCACATGGCCGCCGCATCCTGTTCACTCCGGGTCGTTGCCATGGGGACAAATGAGTCTTGAGCTTGATTGGTTTTCATCTTGGGTCGTCTGTACCTGCAGCCAGAGGGGGAGGCTGAAGTCTCAACACTTCAGAAGCCAGTGTTTCTGTTTTATGCCCAGCAGGAACCCTGACGGAAGGAAGGAAGCCAGACAAGCAGCAGGACCCTGTGACAGCGGGCCTGGGTTGATGGGGCCGACTGCACCTCTGCCAGTCAGGGTCATGGACCAGCCATGGAGATGTTCATGACAGCTGCCTGTGGACGCTGCTGCGCCTGGAAATGTTTCAGTTGTCATGGCAGCAGTTGTCGGGCTTTGCGGAGACTCTGAGAAGCTTCTGCAAAATAAAAGAGCAGCTTTCCTAGAACCTCTTAAAGCAGAATGGGAGGCAGAACCTCCAGCTATCAGGCTCCTCTCCTGTGGAACCACCTTCAGCTATCAGGCTCCTCTCCTGTGGAACCATCTCCGGCTATCAGGCTCCTCTCCTGTGGAACCATCTCCGGCTATCAGGCTCCTCTCCTGTGGAACCATCTCCAGCTATCAGGCTCCTCTCCTGTGGAACCATCTCCGGCTATCAGGCTCCTCTCCTGTGGAACCACCTCCAGCTATCAGGCTCCTCTCCTGTGGAACCATCTCCGGCTATCAGGCTCCTCTCCTGTGGAACCATCTCCGGCTATCAGGCTCCTCTCCTGTGGAACCATCTCCGGCTATCAGGCTCTTCTCCTGCGGAACCATGTCCATCTATCTGGCTCCTCTCCTGCGGAACCATGTCCATCTATCAGGCTCCTCTCCTGTGGAACCATGTCCATCTATCAGGCACCTCTCCTGTGGAACCATCTCCATCTATCAGGCTCTTCTCCTGTGGAACCACCTTCAGCTATCAGGCTCCTCTCCTGCGGAACCATCTCCGGCTATCAGGCTCCTCTCCTGTGGAACCATCTCCGGCTATCAGGCTCCTCTCCTGTGGAACCATCTCCCAGCGTTGGTCAGGGGGGCAGACACCCTCTCTGCATCTAAGAGCAGGCTTAAACCTTCCTCTTAGACAGAGCTTATAGTTAGGCCTGGCTCTGGCTGCCTTGGACCCGCCCCTAGTCATGCTGCTATAG
>CAAKHG010041298.1:33960-45070 GCA_901007715.1 Dactylopterus volitans | reverse complement strand
TTGTGTTAGTGTGTGTGTGTGTGTGTGTGTGTGTGTGTGTGTGTGTGTGTGTGTGTGTGTGTGTGTGTGTATACAGTGGCTTGCGGTTTATCTGGCTGTCGCGTTTCATGTGGGACCTGAAGGTGGGAGACGGCCCTGAAACAACACACGCCTCCCTCCTAAAATAGTATACAGCACTAACGCGACCTTTGCTGACCTCTATAGTGCGTATGGAAGTTCGCCGATGTCGTCGCGTCTCTTTAAAAAAGAAAGAAAAAGTGGCCCCAAGCGCTGCTAAGTGATCACATATGGAGATGCAGCGAAGGACAGGGCTGAAAACGAAGAGGACGGACGTGAAACGAGGAACACATTTTCAGCTGTGCTACACTCAAGGGTGTGGGCGTGAGGAGTGGGAGTAAAACAAACACACTGCTCTGTATCTGGAGTGCGTGTGTGTGTGCGTGCGTGCGTGTGTAGTGGTGTGTTTCAAGGGTGGCAACACGGAGCCGGTCTGAGAGCGCTAAGCCCCGTCCTGTGGGGGTTTCAGTCATTCTAACAGAGTTGCTAAACCCGGGGAGTCGCCATCGCTCCACACACACACACACACACACTTACAGAAAATTTATCTTGGCAGTTTGGCTTTGCTAATCCACACTACAGTATGCGGGGGAGGGGGACTCCACTGAGGAGGGAGACCAACTCAGCAACGGCTTAGTTAGCCGGTGATGTCCAGTGTGGGCCAAAAACCCAAACAGGCATCCGTCAGACACCATCGCACATCACACTTGACACTGCGCGATGCAAACTCCTCTGCGCATTTTCGCCCTCTCAATGGCCCCGTTACTGGAGCTGGAGGATGATGAACAATTCTTGCCACCGCTGCTTCTGCTGACACTTATTTTCCCCAACTTTCAATTTGTAAAATGTCACAAAAAATGACAAAAAAAGGGGGGCCATCACATGTGCCTGGAGCCAAAGGTGCCAAATAATGCATGAGCTACAGCCATAAAAACCTTTAAGATAAAATCATCAACTTTGAAAGACCCGAAGCAAATATCCTCCTCTGATGAATGACCTCTTTCATGATTAAATTCAGCTGTATTGACATATCAATTTGAGCCTTCATAAATACTTAAGTGTATTACATTACAAAAAAAACAAAACAATCCTTATTTACTCGGGAGTGCGTGAGTGATGTTGCTTGACTCCTGCGAGAGAGCATTACTGGCATTTTACAACCTGTGTGAGCCCAGCTGCTATTGTGGTGCCGCAGGACGTGATGCCAGATGACAAACAGGAAACTGCCCCATCACCACCCAGCAGAGTGCAGCCCGCAGACTGTCCCGCTTCACGGACCATTAGCAGACCCCCCCCTCTCCCCCCCACCTCCTCCACCCACTTACCCCCCTACCTCCGCCCTCCCCACTGCGGAACGTACCGACCTGAGCAGCGCGGGGGCTTTTACATTTTGCATGTGAGATGCAAGAAACAATAACGCAATCACAGGCCTGCTGAAGCTAAAGATGCCCCCCCACCCGGAGGGGCAGGAGGGTAGACAAAAAACACACACACACCGGACACAAGAGTGCGTGGCCGTGGGCTATTGTTCCTCGCAGGAAACCGCCGTGAAACGGTGCCGAGGCACTTAAAATGCTCGTGTTCGGTCGGGGGGCCCGTGGACATCCGCCCCTCTGCAGCCTCCGCACGACCCACGGCGGCGCGTTAGCAAAACACGGGTCAGCTAGCTACGCCGGAGCAGCAGGCGCGGACGACAGCGCAAACATGGGAGAGGGGAGGAGGGGGGGGGTGTAAAACAACAACACATGGGCCGTGTAGGCACGGGAGAACCGTAACCGACGTGTCGGAGCTTACCCTCTCTTCGGTGTTTTGGTTAGACGTGGGCAGCCGTCGGTGAGAGCGGGGCAGGCGGGCTTTCACTATTTTTTTTTATCCGCGACCCTGGCGCTTTCGCTCAGTTTACCGCTGCGCTAGTGGCCGCTGCTCGCGTCGCTCCTCCCACCCACCATCGTCCCACTTGGGTGCGGCAAACGAGTTAATCCGAGGCTCCCCATTGGCCACCGGGAGGCACGTGACGGCACAGGGAGGCTTGATTGGAGCAGGAGCTCTTAGCGCCCGCCTCCTAGAAAGGAGCTTTGGGGTTTTGCTGTGGTGCTACTAAGCTACAAGCAAAAAGCTGCTGGGCAGCATAAATGTACTTTTAATTGGATACGTGCAGCAGCAGCAGCAGGATTGAGGCCGGTGATTCAGCAATATCTTACTTTTTTTTTAACAGAATTGATCAGAATGGCGATGGCACATGCTAAACTCTTTCTCATGTCTCTGCACAGGATTTGAAAGGATATCAACAAATGAGAAATGAAAGGGTCCCATTCAAGCAGCATAACTTTAAGGCCTGAAAAACCTCCTGCATCCGTTGCTATGAATTAAGTTGTGCATCATAAATCCACTTTTTAGTGCCTACTTTGCAAGATTGGAATATATTTTAAAAAGGAGTCGACAAAATGCCTGCAGTTATTCACACCGGGGGTGAATAATGCTTTACACTCTCAATGTCCTTCTCATACATTCTATATTTCAATTAAATTTCGAATGTAAGAAGTGTATGGGTGGGTGTCAAAATTTTTAAAGGTCACATCTTTGGCTTTTGTTCGGATTGGATAGATTGGATTTTTTTTTTTTTATTTAGTCAAGAAACAATATAGATTTTGTGCCCAATCACACAAATGGACAAATGGTCTATTGCCGTGTGAAGTTTGAGTTTTGAGTATAATTGGTTATATATAGAAGCAAATTAGAAATCATCCCCAGTTTGGGCAAATTACCTAGCTGCTTGGATGCACTTGAGTTCTCATTATATTTTATGATATACAAAAAAATTTAAAAATAAATAATCAACCTGTGACTTTTGATAGTATCAAAAGGATGCATTTGAGTACTTCCGAGATTTGCAAACACACAGCTTACGTGGGCTGTATCACGTAGGAAGGTCAAACAGAAGAATCAGAAGCATGAACAGATTTGAAATTTGTATCACTTTAGCCAGTGAGAAGTCCATTCTAAAGCAGCTCCCCCATTATTACATTTATTTGTAGCAGCAGCTCTGGTCATGGCACTCAGAAGTCCTCGTGGTGGCTTTATGGCGCAGACCAGGTTGGCTATTTTAAAACCACGCCGATGAGCACAGACCCACGGCGGGTCCGCGGACGTTGCGTAACGTGCGCGGCGCCGTTGAGCGAAGGCGGGGGGGGCTCGCCCACGCGCCAGGGGGCGCCGCCGACCGAGCGGCTGCGGGAGACGGGGGCTGGATTTCCGGCGAAAACAAACTCCAGGAGCACGTGTGCGTCACGGTCACCGGTGGAGCCATTTAAAGTCGCATTGGACCCACACTAAAAAAAAAAAAAAATCAACAGACTGAACGCACTAGTGCGACAGAAACGGTGCAAACTGCGGCCGATTAAAAGATTTGTAAGGGAAAGTGAAAAAAAAAGAATGCCACGTTCAGCATTTACCACTAGATGGCGCTGCTCTGCCACGCTGGTGTCAACAAACCGGTGACTTGTCTCCTCCATAATGATGAGACCAGCGAAAATGAAAGATTTGCAGGAAACGGCACAACTGCATCAAGGCTGACACGTCACGCTGTTGTGGGTTCAAACATCTATTCAAACTCATCAGCCCAAAGAAATTAAACTTAGTTTTTTTTTTTTCCAATCTGACCGCGGGAAATCAAATTAGATCCGAGTCAAATTTCAATCTGCAATCACAGAATTCCTAATAGACTGCAACTCAGGGTAATGGAGGGGCTACGTTTTCATGTGAGACTCCTGGGTTCACTGTACGCGGTGGCGGACCCAGTGGTCGTGACCTACGTGACTCTTGTGTTAACCTTGTCCGAGCAGCCTCCTCCCGCCTGATCTCGGCGCTGCGCTGGCCCTTCCAGTGTTGTGAATAATTGAGGTCTGCCTTGCAGCATGGATACACCAGCGAGAGACTCTAAATATATCCAACTGGTGTGTCTGGAGAGCCCAGGCGCGGAGGTCATATACTTAGACCAGAAATATACACATTATTGTATTACTTTCTCATCCATTGTGTGCATGCGTGCGTGGTTGATATGTAGATTCTGTCCACCTCATCTCCGTAGCAGCAGTAGAACAAGGTTTTCTGTGGGTCAATGTGTCTTGTCTTTACATTTATATTAAGAATCGATGTAATTTATACGCAGAGTGACATATAATTCATTATCAACAAGCAGAACTTGTGAAAAGAGACAAGTGTAAAGGCAGAAAGGCAGGCAGGCATGACATAAATCACTAAGTTAATAAAATATGTCTTTAAAAAAAAAAAATCAGATGTCTTAGCGGCAACAAACGATTTGAGCTCTGGTATTACGTTTGGGTTTCAGCGCGCATTCCTCGGTCACCTGTTTTCTCTTAGCAGCACATGTCACCGGGCGAGCGAAGATAAACCCAGCTGCTTTTCGTATTCATTTCAGGCAGCGCTTATCGTCCCCTTTTAACTGCAGCCAGCCTTCGGGCCTAAGCTCTCAAATCACCCGGGGCTGATATGAAAATAAACAATTTGTACTATGGCTGACGATTCCGGGGGAGTCCTGGCATGTTTCAGGATACAGTCCAATTCTTTTTTGTTGGAGTGAGCAAGAAATTATACGCCTTTTTTTTCTTTTTTTTTTAAATAAATGACTGCAGCCAAACGGCTGAGTTGAGCAGGTAGATATCGGGACATTTGTTATTTAATGACCCATAAAGCAGCCACAGAGGTGGACTTGTGACACTGTTCCGTCTTCCACCACCAGCAATTTGTCCTCCACTCAAAGATGGCATTGTTTTCGGCCGGCGGTGCCATGGAAAGCCCCACTCCCTCCTCTAATGCCCCGCACAATGAGACAAGGGTCAGTCTGTCTTTCCTTCACTGTGTTTTTGATTCACTCCTCCTTTAGGAAAATGTTGCGTAGCCTTTGACCCCCACCAGCAGTGACTTTTTAAACCTCCGTCGGGATTTAAGGTAACCGAGTCTTCATCAGGCTTGCGGCCAGCGACAACGGAGGACATTGAGTTCACGGGCTCTGTCATAAAAATGAAAGTTAGTCGGTGGGGGGGATTAGAAGAATAAGTCATAAAAAGTCATCAAATCCTACGGCGCCTTTTAAGCCTGTACTGTTCTCCAGTAAATACTTTATATGTGCTTCATCTCATTGAACATTTTCCACCGCTATTTCATTCTTTTCATCCAACAAGTAACTTATTTACAAAGTGGTGAAGGAAGTGCTCGGATATGTGAAAGTACCAATACCCACACACACACACACACACACACACAAACTTCACCCCCATTGAAATGCTGCATAATCAAAACAAAATGGTGCAAACCGGTTATTGTGCAGAATGACCGGAGTGGAAGCATCACAGAGGAGGCAGTTTAAACTCGTTTGCATATTACTGACTAGCTGAGTTCGTGTATAAATGATGCACGAGGTTAAAAGAAGGAAGGAAAAAAAAAAGAAAAGAAAGAAAATGCGCAAGTGACTGAAAAGAAAACAAAGAAAAGCTAAATAAAATAGAAAAGAAAAAAAAATGAGGAGCATAGAAGAAAAGTAAAAAGAAGGGAAAGAAAAAGAGGCTGTGAACTCTGAAGGGTACCTCAGTTGCTCTCTGCACCCTCCCCCTGCCTGTCTGCCTGCCCTGCCCGCCCGCCTGCCTGTCTGTCTATCCGCCCGCCTGTCTCTCTGTTGATATCAGAGCCCGGAGAGTTTTGAATCGAGCCTCCAGCAGCAGCAGCAGCAGCCGCAGCAGCAGCAGCCGCCGCCGCCATGCCGAGCTGAGAGCGACGCAGCCAGCACGCCAAACTTTTTTTTTTCTGTCAACCGACGCTCATCTCCGCAGCCACCCGGGACTAACACGGGGGAAAAGGGGGGGAAGCTTCTCCGCGCGGTGAGTACCGGCCGCTCTCGGCGTGGCGCTGCCGCCCGGCTGACGCTAGCTAGCCGCCGCCGCCGCCGCCGCAGCTCTCGCCGCCGCGGCTCCGTGTCTCCAGCCTCCATTCCCTCCCGTGCCCGCGCATGCTCGCCGCCCTCGGGTGGAGGGGGGGGGGCTCGGCTGCACTTGTTGCTGCGGGCTGCCGGAGCCTCGCGGACGCGGGGGCAGGGAACGCGTCCACTCGGCGTCACTTTTCTGCGCGTTTCACCAAACTTCTCTTTAATTTATTTCATTTAAATTGCGTTCCCGAGTAATTTCAAAGGTGGAGGGGAAAACATGAGGAGTTCCACCACCTCCACAGCCCCGCCGCGGCCGCTGCTGTATGCGGGACTGCGCGCAACTAGCTTGAAGCAGCCGCTCGCCACGGTGTCCCGCGGGAGCGAAAAGAAAGAAAAAAAAACGGGGTAACGCGAGTACAGTTTAAAGTGTTGCCCGAGCAAAACATATCCGAGAGGGGAGTAACTCTGTTTAACAGAGACAGCCAGAGGTCACCGGGAGGTTCCTCGCTCTTGGTATGCATAAATCAAGGGCGCTCTTTCAACGCAGCAACAAAAGCGGGGGGGCTTTATTGACAGCGGCCGGAGCTCGCGTCCCTCCGCGCTAACCACCGGTTTGTGGAGCCGAGCGGCCCGTCTTGATCGCGCCCGGTCGCGGCCTGGCTCCGGCGCAGCAGCCCCGCGCCGGAGCCAGGAGGAGGAAGGTGTTGGTGGTGGTGGTGGCGGCGAGGAGGGGCAATCCAGAGCAGCTGGGGCCGTGCAGCAGATGCTCATAAACCTTTCACCTGCTCGCATGTCCGGTTTCCAGGGCTGCTGCCCTGGCCGGAGGGAGCAATAAGACGTTATGGAGATGCTCCAGCGTCTCACCGCTCTGCCCTCCGGCCCGGCGGCCTCCCGCTCCCACATCCACTTGGGAGTCTCCTGGCGGCATAATTCAGACTGCACCATCATCGGCCTTCTTCCCTCACTTGACCTCCTGCACCCTCTCTCAGTGAAAGTGCAGGAGGAGAGATGATGGAGGCGGCAACCATAAGGACCCCTGGCTTTTTTGGTTTTGTTTACCCCCCCCCCCCCCCACCACCACCACCACCACCACCACCCACCACCCCTTCTTCATATTGTGCATTATAGTGAAGTTAACTGGAGCTGAGACAGATATTTATTAGCCGCGCCGGCGACCCTGTGTTATTCACCAGCATCTGTTGGTGTCTTTGTCCATCTGTGAGCAGGGATTACGCCACAAACTGTTGAGCCCAGGTTGATTAGATTTTTGCGGAAAGATGCAAGTTGCCCCAAGGATGAACGCATAAAAATTTTAGGGCAGAGCCATAAATATATATATATATATTTTCCCACTTACAAGACGTCATTTTTGGACATTTAATTCCACGTGGTGATAAAAGTTCATTCATGAGCAGATGTATTTGATCTGCAAAGTGGCCTTTACGTTTTTATTGATGACTGTGCAGGTTTTCTCAATTCATTTAGGTTTTTTTTTTTTTTTTGTAAATTACTGCATTTGTATGAGCCATGAGTGTCTTAATGGGCTGTATTCCACATGTGGAATCACAGAAGAGGAGCAAATACATGTAATGGGGAAATCAGACTATCAACAAAGTGTTTGCTCACTTGTAAAAAAAAAAAAAAAAAGTTATGTAGACATAGGCTTCAGCAAAATAATCTGAAAATGAGTTCTATTGCAAATAATTAGTTTTGGTCTCATGTTCATGTAGCAGCCTTGCAGCAAAATGCGTGATGGCAAAATAAGTTACGAAAAAAAAAACCCTTCAACATCTGAAAAGGGGAGTAGGAGGAGGCAAATATGTTTTACATTGCAAAAGAAGGGTGGAATTTGGGAACATGCTGACCGTTTAGTCCTTACTAAGTACAGCTGTTGTTTTTGTCTGAATTTGTTTTCCGCGGCGTCGTTAGTGACATTAGCCTCCCTCCCGCTCGCTCGGTGAACGCCGAGGCCGTGACATCCCGTCCCTTGCGGCCTCAATAAGTAATTCTTCTGCCTCATCGGGTTTTGGTTTCCACAGGTCCTTGGCTGGGTCACATCGGGCGCAGGGCAGCCACCCGAATCTTGTCAATATGATGGGCCTGCTGGCGCTGCGGCGGCACCGGGGCCAGCCAGAATCATGTCAGCCGGACCCTGGGGGGGGTCGGGGGGGGGCCCGAAGAACTAGCCAGAACAGGATATTGCTGTGTGATCATTCACCAGCAGCAGACAAATCATTAAACCGCTGGCTGCCTGCCATGGGGCAGTTTGGGGCATTTCTGTCCGTCACTGTGACTTTGCCTCGGGGTTGGAGCTTGAAACTGTGTTGCCGTTGAGTTTCGCAGGGTTCGGCGTCGCTATTGGAACTTTAAAGGTGCAAGTGCGGCTTTATTTGTGCAGATCTGTTGGTGCTGTTTGTGCAGTTTAAAGAAAAAAGTCTTCAGCGGGATTTCTGGAAAGCTAATAGGTGTGTTAACAGTCCTTTTTTTGTTGTTTGGGGTCTATAAGTGGAGAAACTCGTCTATGTATAGGTGGTTCTTTTCCCCCCTTTTTTTTTTTTTACACATTCAGTGGAAGAACAGGATTCACATGCGCTTAAATTGAATTACACAGGGCAGCCTCGCCTGTTAATGACAACCACGCTCGAGCACGCAAACCCATCTCTGGAGTCCTTTTTCTCATCAATAATCGATTTAAAGTGGGTGGGAAACGGAAAATTTGGTCAGCGGGTGCAGGGCTGAGGCAGAGCTTTGCGTAGATCTTCAACTTTGTGCAGAAATGGCACTTGTTTTTTTCGGGGCGTCGCGCGTTATTTGCTCGGGACGCTTTGTTTTCGTTTCAAACCAAACGCTGGCTGTTTGTCAGATTTCTCCCTTGTAAAATGGTTGGAGCAGTGAAGCCGGCTCTCCCTGGAGGACGTCCAGCCTTGCTTATATAGAAGCTCATACATACTGCGTTTGTGAGTCGTCCCCCCTCTCCCCCATCCCCCAAATGCAATTATTCGGCCACCTCAAAAGCGGCCTGTTTTTTTTTGTTTCTTTGCAAAGAGACGTCGCGTCTCCTCGCATGCATACAGTGAGCGGCCGTCGGGTAATTGAATGAACTCTTAATGCATTTGAGGACGAGCGTTCACGAGCCCTCGGAGGCCTTTTCACAAACCACCGCCGCCACCACACTCAGCGCCTCCGCTGAGCCCAGTCGTCACCGAGCTAACCTCCGGGAGAAAAGGCCGGGCGGCAGCACTCCACCTCATGCTGTGGTCACTGTAAAAAGGTGATGTTTTTGACGCACGCACCCATGCACGCCCCCACCCACTCCCCCAAACCTGCTCATTAGCAATTTCATTATCAGAATTCCCCTGCAGTCGAGTCAGCAAAAACCACATTCTCTTGCTTTCATTAAAAATCACTCCCCCAGTCCGTACAGAGAGATGAGCCATGTGATGCACATGACAGCAGTGGCGATCTTTTTTAGATGCCACTGTTTTTGGAAGCAAGGTCGGGGGTGGGGGGGTTGTTGATGCATGACTCGCCACCGCCTCATGGTTTTATTCCTGTAGGAGTTGTGAAGGGCGGAGGTCAGGGGGGGGCAGACTGCTGCTGCTCTGATCTTGAGGTGTGCCGAGACATCTGGAGACCCCTCCCTCCCCCACCAACCCTCATATGCAAACCCCCCCACACACACACACCCGGCCTGCCACACCCGAGTACCCCAACACCCTCAGGCTGGGATAATTTCCTATTGGCTGAGATAGAGAGAGAAGCAGCTGGCTCCATATCAGAGGCTGACGGTTGCATGTGTAGTCACTTAATGCGTGTGTGTGTGTGTGTGTCTGCTTGTGTGTTACTGACCATGCATAATGCATTTCTGCATTCCAGGGATGCCTCAGCAAATTTTGTCTCATGATTGCAAGGTGGTCTCGGATCAGCTGATTGGAAACGTGCAGGTTGCTGATTTGGTTTTTGGGAGCGCCGCCGACAATCAAAAAAAAAATTTGCCGGCGCGAAGCCGCGCGATTCCCAAGATGCCTCGGCCGCGGAGCGGCTGCAGAGTGCACGGAGCTACTGATGCATTGCTGAAGCGCTATTGACAGCGCACTTGGTGTTTTGAAAAGCTTCCCGGCGTTGTGTTGCCGCGAGCAGGGAGCTGGAAGGGAATGGAGCGGAGCGCGGGCCGACATACAGTACATTCTGTTGTTGCGGTAGATATCGCCGCTTGACACAGCTGAGCGGAGGCGGCGTTGTCCATCTTTGTCCGGCTTTCATCTTCAGCAAAGTGGCTGAGCGGCTGCACACTCGGCAGCATTATTTTTTTTTTTTTTCTCCCCCCCCCCCTTCCTTCCTTACAAGCTGCGGCGCAATCTCGCCTGATAGCAGCTGTCAGCGGATTCTAATCAGTTCTTTTTAGCCCGTCGTTACTCACAGTTTGATTTGTTTAGTATAATGAGAAGGGAGCTTTTCACTGCCAGCATCGGTTATCTTTGCCGGAGGATGCAAACTGTCTTCACAGTTAACCTTTTGTGTGCAGTTTGCCTCACCTAGGGCTGAACGCGCTGCTGGCAGAGAGCAGCAGCTGGACCTGCAGCCCCCCCCCCCATTCACTCCTTAAAGGAGAGAAAAGGCATCCCCGCAACAATAGACACACTCCCACAGACGCACATACACTCTACCCTAACCCCAGCCCCCTTCACCTCCCCTCGCCGCCCCCTCCCCTCCTCGTCTTCCCACCCTAAATTCCCCCTCCCCCTCCTCAGCAATTGTGTGCATTGACGCCTTCCAGAGGCAGCGGATCCGTGTGCCGTCGCTCTCCGCCGGCGAGCAGCGCTTGACTGCGGCGGACCGCGTAACAGGCGGACGAAGACGGTCCGCCGTTGACATGCGCTACAGTGAACCCGGCTCTTCATCTAAGCACCGTCTCTCCCCACTTGGCAGCCCCTTGTTTTTTTTTCTTCTCCTCCTTCTTTTAATTTCACTGTGCAAAACAGAGGGAGCCAAAGAAGGGAGGGTGAGAGAGAGAGAGAGAGAGAGAGAGAGAGGGAGGGAGAGAGAGTGAGTCACCCTATTTTTGGTGAAAAGCAGATCGATGGTGGCGTCAGCGATGATGTTCATGCGGAGCTC
>CAAKHG010041298.1:5293-33462 GCA_901007715.1 Dactylopterus volitans | reverse complement strand
CCCGCGGGGCGCGGGGGGGCGGGGGGGGGGGGGGGGGGGGGGGGGGGGGGGGGGGGGGGGGGTGTTTGAGCTAAGCCGGCGCTGCGGCGAGCGTCTCATATATGCTGCATGCTATTTTTACCTAAATGTGATGTAAATAATTCAGTGTGTTGGTAGATGGCTGGCTCTCGTGATGCTGAGTGACTGCTGTGACTTATGTGAGGAAATACCCTCATAGTTCTGTGAAAGGTTTGGTTTTTCCCCCCCCATTTTTGAGGTATGATTGGGCATTTTTTTAAGGAACAGCCACTGTTTTTGAATGTTTTCCAGTCTCGAATTTTATATTTTTTGTTAAGAGTTGAGATTTTTTCCGCTATTCTCCTTAACTAGGCACTGAAACACTTGGGTCGTTTTCTCACATGAGTTTTGGGCGAATTTCTCGAGAATCGGGTCTCGACACTGCCCAGAATGAACCCTCTCTGATGTGCTCTCACCTGCTGGAAGTACTGTGTTGTTTTTTTTTATGGGCGGGGTGGCGCCCTTTTTAGCGCGTGCGGGAAGAAGACATGCAAAAGTACAAGTGGGTACTCGGCAATTTGGTCATTCATTGAATTTCTGGAGGATCGGGTCTCGACTTTACCCGGATTCAGTCCTCTCAGATCCGCTCTCACCTGCTGGAAGTACTGCGTTGTTTTTTTGTTAACGGGAGGGGTGGCGCCCTGGTAGCGCGTGCGGGAACAAGACATGCAAAAGCACAGCGTGGCAACGAAGCCGCTTTTGTAATTTGCTCGTTAGTTGAATTTGCGCGAAAAAAAAGTCTGCGTCACGCCTGACTGACGCGAGCTCCCGAATCTCCTCGTCATTACCGGTCAGACGTTTTTTTTTTTTTTGTCTCCTTTCGAGCGACCCTCCTCCTTCTTCACTCCCCGGCTGTTTATTTTACTCCCCTTTTTTTTTTCTTCTTGTGCCAGCTGCGTGATTAGAAGCGGCATCAACACGAGTGAGCTCTCGCACGTCACCCCCGACCTTAGGCGTGTTGACGCCCGGTCTGACTGATTCAGACATTTCTCGCATACAGCACAGCCCCTCTGGATAATTTTCAGACGGGCTCAGGAGGGCTGCGCTTGCTTGAAAAAGGCTCTCTGGGGAGAGATGTCTGCGAGGGCAGCTTTCAGCCTCAAGTGCTATCACCGCACTTCAAAGGTCTCTGTTCTCCTAGCCCCATATCTCTGGCCCGCACTGATAGAAACCACCGAGTCTGCCGTCATGTGACATTTCCTTTGAGCGCCAGCTGCAGACCGGCATGATAGGGCGGCTAGGTGTTGCTCACCAACTTTCGATATTGAACCAGCGTCTGCGCACAGTGTCATTGTTTTTGCGTGTGGAGGAGAAAGGCGAGGGCTTCATTTGCGGTTCTGGGTAGGGAACTCCTCGCTTGGCGAGAAAACATTACAGTCATCATCAAGCCGCCCCTAAAATGGGCGGACCGCCTCGTTGTGAAAGGGTACGGACATGCAGGAGGCGTGTTATTTTTATTTTTTTATTTATTTATTTTTTTTTGCCAGTCTCGGAGAAAAATGTCATGTGGAAATTGACTCATTGTGTTTCTTGAAAGAGGCTGCATGCGTTTCGCCGGCGGCGGTTCTGGCGTGGCCCGCCCTTTTGCAACAAAGAGCGCAAATCATAAGTTTGGTGGACGTCTGTTGAAATGTGGGACTCGTCTGCGGAGCTCCTCGCAGCGAGGCCGTGACGTTGGCGTTTGTCCTCTTTGAAAATATCCCCCTTAAACACAGTGGACGAGAGGCCAGGAAATGCGACTAATTTTGTTAACCCGAAAATTCTTGGGTGTATGCCGCTAATGCCTGCGTGCGTGCGTGTGTTTGAGTGAGTGTGTGTGTGTGTGCGCGCTCAGAGGGAGACAGACGAGCGGACGGCAGTTTAACGAGATGCTACTTGATAGGAAAATGAAACTAGCCGACTGACCCGGGATCAGCTGCAGTGGAGCATCAGGGAGGGAGAGAGAACTTCTGGATGATGCAGTTGTTTGACAAGCTGTCATGGCCGAGTGAACCATGACCTCCACGCAGACTACCGGCGGGTGGTTGTCTTGTCTGGGTCAGAGGCTGATATCATTGGGTGGGGCCGAGGCTCCTCTGTCTCCCTCCAGTCACATAAACACAGCGCTTCTTGGATTATCTGCATTGGATTATTAACCGAAATTGACGTGTTTTTTTTTTTTTTTCTTTTTTTCGAGGGGCTGAAATCAAATGGTCTCAGGTCTCTGCTTCGGGACCATCATCATAGACATATCATAGACTGTGACTGTGGCGAAAATGGTATCTAAACTTATCTGCTTACGGGCCCTAAATCCCACTTTTGGCGATTTGCAGTCAGTCTTAACACATAATAGCGTATAATCTATGAATCTAATGTGCTGCTATGGTAATCTTTTAAGGGCAGATAAGTTGAGGACCTGGTGCCAGGTCTGGGGTGTAGCTCGCCAGCCAGCAGGAAGCAGGCTGAGCCCCGTCTCATTGCCTCATTAAAATTTCAGCATCAGAACGATGCCAGTAAACATCTGCTGATTTGTGGGGAATCCAGATAAAGCGTCTGCGGCAGCGGTGCTATTAGTGATAAATTTCCATTCCTATTTTTTTTTTTAATTTGTGATAACTGATGGGATTATGTATGCCGTGATATTGGCTGAAAAAGCGCTCGCATTGATCCGTGATTATCATCGCCGCTGCGTAGCCGCACAATGCATTCTTTCCCTCCTCTGATTGGATTCAATCTGTTTGCTCGCTACCCGCAGGATTACTCGGCGCACTCTATTTATGCTAGCTAGCTGGCTGGTTGGCTGCCTCGGTAACCATGGTAACAGTATCCCCCAGAAAGTTGAAGAGACCGGGCGTTGTTAGGATGATTGGGAGCAAGTGAAGCATGTCTGCAGAGTTGGACATAGTTCCAGCCTGGCTTTTGCGCTGGATTTTTTTTTTTTTTAGTTTGTCTTTGTTGTTTTTAAATGCCTTTTAAACACCTGCATTAGCATTCACAATAGAAGTGATTTGCTCAAGACATTCAGTTCTGTAAAGGATTTGCTTCTCCTCAGTGAATCATCTTTGACCTACATTCACAGAACAAACTACGGGACGCAATTTGTGAAAAAGAAATGAAAGCCTTGTGCTTAATTACCATTTCATGTATTTTATGTTGTACTCTTAACCCCGTGACCTTGTTCGTTTTCAGTTTCCTCTCAGTCTGTTAGTGGAATGTGTGATATATATTTTTTTTCTTTTTCTAAATCTTCATTGTATTTGCTGTTTTGACTGCATAAGGTTTTTAATCAGCATCAGTCCTTTTCACACATACAGAATATTCATTCCTTTTTAGGATTTTTAACGCTTTGAATGACAGTTTGTTTGCAAAATGCACTTGTTGAAAAGCCTCAAAAACAATTATTTTCTATATTCTCAGTGCTGGTGATGGTTAACAACATTATTATGCATTGTTATTTTTGTGCAGGGAGAGCAAAGTAGACAAAATTACCACTTAGCATGTTCGTGGCCATAAATTGCCATGTTCTGATTGCATTCCCAAAATGCTAGAAAAAAGACTATACATTGATTTATTTTCAGCTTTCACAGGTTATTTAAATGAACATCAGTTCTGACTGTTAAATCCATAATTACGTTCAATTTCAGGATTTTAACCCTTTTAAATTAGTTTGATTACATGCAGCCACTAAAGGAAAAGAAACTGAAAATTGTTTTTTTTTTTTTTAACATATCATTGATGCAACCTGACATTTTTTTAGTCATCATTGCTGGTAAAGTACCTGTCAACAAGCAGCAGTAACAATGACTTTTATTCACTGCATTTTTTCGCAGCGACAAAGATGAAAAAAGGACATTTAGCATGTTAAGTCCAAAAATGGCCATTTCCAATAACTATGATAAAAGTGCTGGTCCTTTGAAGTTTTCGCATTCTAATGAGCTGTTTATTTTGTTTGAGCAATAAAGCAGCACTTGTTTACCTGAGCAGGAAAAACATTTCACTTTTATACACACAATGGTTTGCCTGTGCGAGAACATGGAAATGTACCGTGTGATGTCACTGAGAAAGCGCTACGCATGCGCTGGCTTTGATGTGTCTTTGACGATGATGATGTCATAAGGAGTTACACGCTGCTTTATGCTCTAATGCGTCTCTGATGATGACGTCATAAAGTTAGCACGATGGAGTCCGTCCTCTTTGTGTGTGGTTGCTTTGCTGATTTAACCTCAAGACCTCTCTGGAAACTGCTTGGCTGCGGATTTCTCGCGGTTTTAAGTAAAATGGCTTTCATTCTGAACTTAATGATTTGAAATACGTAGTTTTTGATGTTGTGCACTGAGTGGTGTTATTGGTCACGAGAGCATGTTCCCATAATATTGTTTCCACTGACGGCTTAACGCACATGAAGCAAATGAATGACTCAAATTTGATATTGGTGTAACGTTAGGGAAGTCAGATAACTATTTGCAACATAATTAATTGCAACATAGTGAAATAAGTATCCTACCCCCAAGTTGCAGTGAATTCTACCTAGATTGCATGTTTGAATGCTGCAAATTATGTGGAATAAAAAAAAAAAATGCAGTTTTGATTAGCCAGAGGTGGCCACAATAGAGCTGAGTGGTACAATTGGATGTATACCACATATTGTAGACATATTTAAGGATCTAAATTTAAAAATGAAATTTAGAAAGAAATTCTGACCCTTGGAAAATTTAATTCCATATACATTAAAATGGCTTAAACGGGCAAAAAAAAAAAAGTATCAATATCCTGAACCCATCGCCATGTAGTGTTTGAAAGGAAGTTACCATAAAGTTGAAGTCAGTCGGCTCCAAGCAGGGGCTTTTTCTACCTCCTGGAGGTGTAAGTGAAAGATTTGCTCTGGACCTAGCTTTTATTGCTCTCCTACCACCTAACTTTTATTGCTCTCCCACCTTTTGCAGACTGGCGTTGCGACATCAGCCGTGGGCATCACTCACCGCCGTTTCTGACCGCGTGGAGAAGAGCGAAAAAGCCGTTTTAATGAACCAGTACACGCTAGCCGACGCCATGACAGACAAGTAAGTGGCTTCTCTCTCCGGCGTGCGTGTTTGTGTGTGTTTGTGTAAAGCGCCCTCTGTTCCCTTTTTTTTTTTTTAATGTTTAGGATGAGGTCAGAAGATGCTGTAGCGTTGCCGGGTCTGTCATGATAACGTCTCTGTGCAATACCGTCTCCTGGAAGTGTTGTTTTTTTTCGGTTCAAGCAGAATCCGAGGGTTTTCCCAGCACAGAGAAAAGTGTGTTGTGGTGGGGGGTTGGTATAAAGACGGTCTGTTTTGCCCCCCCCACCATCACAACCCCCCACACCCGAAGACATATGACATTTGCATCGGAGCTGATTTGCATTCTCGTTCACTGTGCTGCTATGTTGCCGCTGTTGTTAGTTCTTCTTTATTTCCCTGACAAAACACGGTCATTTAAAGGGTTTTGGGCCTTTGTCAAGCTACCTCTCTTTTTTTTTTTTTTTTTTGTGCCTTTTTTGGTAGTTCCCTCACCTTTTCCCTTCTCTTTTCATTTTGCACCAGTTCTCTCCGCTCCCTATCTCCTTTCTCTTTTTTGTTCCCTTTGTCGACTGTTGTCTTTCAGCCCGGCGCTTGTTATACTCGACAGAGGACAAGAGAAGTTCGGTGCAGTAAGCAAAATAATCCGCTGTCAGGGGTCATAATAAGCGGAATAAGTGGCGCGGGCCGGTCAGCTGAAAGGGATAGGCACAAACGCGGCGAGGGCCAAACGAGGCCGGGCCTATTATGCGCCCGAGTTGGAGAAAGTGAATGGGGCAGTTAAAAAAGTTTTCAAGGTTGGCTCGCTTTTCCTGAAATGCGTCGCTAACAGATGCGTTTGAGGGATAATGGGTTAAAGTGAAGGAGCAGGAACAGAGTATGCTCAAGAGTTTGCAAGCTAGTGTTGGTCGATGAACTGAAGCTGATGCGATTCAGTGTTTGTATGCGCTCAGCAAGACCCGCAGCGACTCCCCGCGTATTACTTACGCACCTGTCAGTCACTCAGTCTTTCTATGGAACAGGCCTGAGGGTAGCTCCCTTGGCTGAAGACTAATGTCACTACTAAATATTGTGCATCTAGTTGGTTAGTCGGGTAATGCTATATTTACCCGGAGGGGAATTTCTCTCGTAAATTGTAGGTTGTACCACTTGAGCAGATGAATTGCGATATTTGCAAAGCCAGACCTTCGGGCCTGGAAGCTTTTTTTTTTTTTTTTCCAAGTGTTTTGGATGCAACATAAAAGGCAAACAAGAAAAACATATCCTTTGAACCTCTGTTTTGAAAACAAGATGCAGCGGTATTTTTTCCATTAAGGCTGCGCCGGACCAAATCAAAGTGGAGCGTAGGTTTCTAAGTAAGTGATGATGTTGTTGACAAGCTGTCCCATCGGATGAAAGGTATCCGGGCAACCAGAAAGGGCGAGAGGGGGGAGGGCGGTGCTTCATTGTGTGCTCGTTGCTATACCATGTTGTAGGATGATTGTTCATGGGGGGAAGAGTGATAAATGTTATGCCAAAAGGAAGTGAGGGGTAAAGTTGAAGGACGTGCCCCCCGACGGCGACGGCGAACAAAGCCTCCCCCAACATGGGACTGCTTAAGATTCATACAAAAGAAGATGGCTACTTATTTTCCTTCCAGCCCTCAGATTCCTTCTGATTTTCTCCAGCCCGCTCATGAGCAAACATTTACGCATAGCAGGATATCAGTCAACATTCCTTTTTAGATATGTGCATTCCAGCTAGTATTCCCAGATACAAGCTGCCCCGCAGCAGCCGCAGCAACAACAAGTGGAATAGTTGTCCGTCCGACTGCTAATCGTGCGCCGCTCCACGTTTGCCACGGGAGAACTCGTGCATTTCACATCCTTGGCCGTGCTTTTTCGATGGGCTGAGGTCAAAATGATTGATGGGAACGAAAAGCCTTCCAGTTTGTCAAGTATTGAGCAAGACTGCCGTGACCAGAAGCCGCAAAGCGGATGCAATGTAATCATGTGGGCTAATTCTGCGCTGTAAAATTGCGTCCGCTTCAAAGTTCTCCTTTAAGGAGTTTTTATCTGTGTTTCTCCCTGCAGATGTTGATGTTGGTTCTGGGCGTGCTCAGAAGCACGAGCATTTCTCAAATGTAGGATTTCATGCTCGGCCTCCTATTGTACCAGGATGCGCTGGGATGAAGAAAGTTTCAAAAGTCAGATTTACTCCGCAGTGCTGCTGGTATTTGGGGATTCTGTTTGTTGAAATTCAAGCCGGCATAATCCTCCTCAACGCGCTGCCGCATGTGTGTGTGTGCGCGCGCGCATGGTTTTGTGCTAAAGTACAGAGTCCATGCATCCTCCATCCAGGATTTAAGCAAACAGGAATTTCAGCTGGACTTTTCTTTTCCAAAAGATTTTCACCAGGCTTTCACTCTATTGCATCATTGGTGAATTTAGGTCAGAAAAACAGAAACAAATTCCCCAAATGCGCAAACGGAACGCGGCCATATGAAAATGTCACTTTACGAATTGAATTTTTTTTTTGTTCTTCCTTTGCCTGAATTCTATTTGTAAAACTCTTCAGCTGTGAAGTGTCTCAGAAACAAAAGCAAGATGGAAAAATGCTCGGCTCCTGAGGCCCTCCGACCGTAAGATCGCATGTCTTTATGTAACTGTTCCATTCTTGTTTTCCATCAGGAGAATATGCCTCCTACTCATTTCTCCTCGCTCGTCTTTGTCCTCTTTTCTTTCTCTTCAACCGCTGTTTGAATTTGCACGCTCGAATATCCTCTCCCCAACCAAGGCTTGTTTTGTCTTTCTTCCTCCATCCCTATCATTTTCATTCCCTCCCCCACCTGTGGTGGTTCATGCTGACAGCCCCGCCAGAGGTTCGGGATCTTTATAGACGGACAGTAAGGACGGCTGCACAGATGAGAGTGTGTGTGTGTGTGTGTGTGTGTGTGTGTAGCTGGGGCCCGTTACTGGAATGACCGCACGGCCATAGAGACGAGTGGCCCCTCTCAGCGCTGTGTGTGTGTGTGCTTTGTGTATCAGCATTAGTCAAGGTCCCGTGTGTGTGTGTATTCATGCCAGTCTCATGGGGCGAGGAACCATAAACACCAGCGGTAGTTTTCAAGAGCTTACCATCTTGACGCTGAGGTTGTCCAGTCACAGAGCCGCGACCGGCGATGGTTTCCGGTATTGATCGATTATTTTCCTGGAGTGGCAAACGGCGACATGTCGGTGTCCTCAGATGTCTCGTTTGGTCAAACCGACAGCTCATAACATTAACATGCTCTGTTTACAATTATATAAAGCAGATTAAACAAAAAAAAAGCAAAGGCGCCAAAGAAGCGTTGTCATTTTTTGCTCAGATAGCTAAAATTCCCTCATCAGAACAGTTGCAGATGAATTTTCTGTCCACTCGGTTAGAAACCGTGGAAGCCCAGTGGGAAAACCTGCTAATGATCCAAATATCAGGTCAAAGGCTGCACCTTTGTTGTAGTTTGAGTGGAATGATTGATTATGAGTTGAGCTTTCAACAGGCTGTTCTCCCATCGGGTCTCTGTCTGTTTAATTTAGTATGTAATTGTATTTGCATTTTTCTGACTACCCCCAATAAGGAGTAGACTTTCCTTGTGGCAGCAGTCTTGGTCAGTCCCCTCATCTGACGACTGAAAAACATCAAGCTTGGATTGACTCTTTAATTGCCATGAATCCTACACATTTTGGAGATCTGCCCCAAGCCTGACAGAGCTGCTACGCTTCTGTGGCAAAGCAGAAGTTTACGGATAAAACAGAAATACAGCAAACATTTTTTGCCGAAAGAAATTTGTCAAGCTGGTTTTGTTGCCCGCTTGAATTTCAGTTCTGGCGACAGTGTGGTCGGTGCGAGGCCGATTAGTGTACCGGAGACTTTCTGGCAAATTATTCTAGGGGCTGTATTGCGGAAGCAGGTCAAAACCCTGCATTAATTGCACCAGTGTTGCTGTACGTGGGATACTGGTAATGGTAATGAGTACCTGGGTAATGTTCATGAGGTCCTGACAGAGGCTCACGCTGGGAGCTTCTGTCAGCGCAGGGAAAATCAAGTGTCACAGTGGAGTGATCTCAATAGGCCATCCGTCAGTATGTTTGCCGTAGGCTCAGTTTCTGAAGGAGGACCATTAATAAATCTGTTCTTGGTTGAAGAGGCTTCAATAGGCCAGCTTTGGCCCATACTCATTCAAGTCCACTCATCAATTAAGAAACCCAGACCCATGACATCCCCACTTCCTGTCCAGACCGCCGTGTCACCAAGGGCACGGCTTGGGGGCACCTCCGGGCTCGGGGGCCCGACACCCACCCCGGACATCTTGAATTGAGACGTGTGAAGGCGCGGCGTCACCGGGATTCGCGGGTGCATAGTAAAATCTGTGTATCGGCTGTCACGGGGTTTTGTGGGAGCCGGAGGAAGCCGAGTCAGAGTGCTTCCTAAAGATGTCGAAGGGGATGCGACCTTTGGCCTGCGGCTCATCAATCTGGTGCCGCTGTCATCTTCTCGCTCTGCTGCATTGACGCTGTCAAGAGGCAGGGACTCGACGCGTCGCGTATTTGCGCCCGCTTGCGCCGGGTTTTTGTTGTTTCTGTCTCGGGTGAAGCGGGGACCGAACAATGGGGAAAAGTCTGGAGGACGGCGGAAAAAACACAGGGCGACACCTCCGTGAGCACTGAAGGGCCGAGAGCTCCTTTGCTGTCTCCTGAGTGGCCGAACGCTACAGCTGGCGAGCGGGACCCTCGACCTTGATGCCTGTGGCCTGCGAAACCACGAAAAGCCGACAGCAGACATGAAACTGATCCGAAGTAATATGGTCATCTAGGATGTGTAATTCATGGCAGGCGAACCAATAAGCAGTTTTATGATGGAAATGTTTTCCTCGCCGCAAACCAAGTCATTTCAGGGTTCTCTGATAGTTGTGGTCTGCGAGTCCAGTGAACCGTCGCAGGCTGTTGCGTGCGTATCCCAAGCGTTTTATAGAATCAGATGTAAGTAAACTGCCGATATTTGTTGTCTGGTGTATATCATCTCTGCTTAACATAATCTGATTATTCTTTTATACAGCGGAGCAGAGGCGGGGGGGGGGACGCATATTACACTAGCTTACCGCACCAAGCAAATGCTAATGAATCTGCATATTTGAGTTGATTTGGGTGACCTGAATTCAGTTGCCTGGAAGATTTGTCTCCGTGTGTACTTTGCTCCCCTTTTCCCAGGAACATCTTTACCAACAGTTTTTAGACTGTTAGCCCGAGTTTTGTCTCAACTTCATAAGTGACTTGTTTCTTTTCCCCTCTCATTTGTGCAAAGATAAATAGAAGCTTGTTTGGAATGCAGTGATTGATTCTCCCTCGTTCTTTCGCATTGACGCCCTGTTAAAAATACCAGTGGAAACGGGGCATGAGTCACCAAGTGAACTATAGGCAAAGTAAATATGTAAGTCGGTGTTTTCCACTCGAGAGGTGGGTTGTTGGGGACTGTGGGAATAAAAGCTTGTGTACTTGTGCAAGGAGAATGTATTCAGCCCTGTTGTGAGGGTTTTCTTTCAGCTCGGCGAGGCAGTCTGAGGGAACAGACTGGAAAGTGTTGTGAATAGAGGTCCAGCCATCTGTCACAATGGCTGTAAGAAGATTTCTACTTTTCCGAAGTATGCAGTTTTTTGTCTTCACGCACTGTAAAGTAAAGCAAAAGAATTTTTTTTTTCAGCTTTGGATGTCTTTTTTACGCAGATTAGTCCTAAAAGTCTTTTTTTTAATGATGCCCAACCCGAATACTGACACAGGGCACAAGTATTAAGGCCATGTAAGCATGTTTTCTCAATTATCCTCTTGCTGTGAAAGACATGGCCCTATAAAAAAAACCCCAAACATCTCTGTTGTCATTAGACTTTGGTTGTTTCAATTAAGAGATTTTTTGTCTGCGCTGTTCTAGTGGTACATTTGTTATGCAAATGTAGCACAAACAATGGAAATTTGCGGGGAAAAATTAAACAATAAGACTCGCTGGAAATGGTTGCATGCAACAGTGATGTGACTATCTGAGGTTTAAGTTGTCCAACAGCCAGTTTTCTCTTCCGTTGTACCACTTTTGAACGGTGTAGTTCCGTAGCTCACGGAACACCTCGTCATCCACCATGTTTTCATCTGCAAAAAACAAAAAACAAATCCTTCTGCAGGCATTTTGCCGCAACCTCTGTTTGCCGACGCCAATGTGATGGGTTTTTTGGGGGGTTCTGCTTTGCGACAATTGGGTGCCAGCTGAAACGATACAACATTGACGATGCACAAGGGTTGTGTTTTAACACGGCATCACGGCAGTTCCAGCAAGCGCTGTCCTCTTCTGTGGTTTAATGCTCGCAATCTGAACTTCGTTTTGCCCTCTCCTTCGTCCGGTCTGTCAGGTTTTCCGAGCTGCAAAGGAGAAGTTAAATGATAATTTAATCGGTTAAATTCTTCACTGTGATGAATTATTAACATCCCTGTTTCAAGGAGTCGTGTAACCTTTTATTTCAAGTCGTGAATCATTAGGGGCCGTCCCTTATTTACAGTGATGTCGAGTAAACCCAAACTCGGTGATGAATGGGTTGTCTGCAAATCCAGCGGTCTGGTCATTAGGTATTACAGCTTAACCAGATGTATATCTAGTCGTCGATTCAGTAATTAGAATTAACTGAATCCGACACACAATGTTGCCCTTTTGAGTGTCGGTATACTTGGGATTAGATGGATGTTGATGATGCTGAAGTAGTTTGACCTCTACTAAAATTGATAGTCATACTATATGTTGAAAGGCGACCTCCAATGGTCATTTCCACTGATAAATGTGTATATATATATATATATATATATATATATATATATATATATATATACATATATAACTCATGCAGTCATAGCACTCCGAAACCGGATTATTTTTTACACACGTAAACCTTCTTAGGAAAAAACACTTGGAAAAGGTAAGTATGAATATACAATGACACATTTGACTAGACTAGTCAAAGTGTAGCTCTTTGTTGGCGTAACGCGGTGTGTGTGGAGAGGTCAAACTCTTGTTTGGCTAATTTTTGTATTTGTTCATTAGTTGTATGTGTTCTGTAAACTGCTGGACCGGGAAAGTGTCCTTGAACTGGTTCTCTTGTCAGAATCATCCCTCTGTAGCCGTCCACCTGAACCACTGTTTCCGAGAATTCTTTTCTCACGAGCCGAGTACTCGGTATATCATGGAATTGCATTAGTATCCCATTTTGAATCCAATATCATTGTAATGCAATAATCGCTGGGCCATTGGTTGATTCCCACTCCAGATAATTCAGCAGTGTTCATTTTATTGCCCTGGCCCGCAGCCCTGCACTTGTGATCTCGATTCTCCAACTAGAAAAATGGTATGAGACCGCAGAGAACGGCGCGTCCTCGGCAGCACACAATGAAGTGGAAGAGCAAATGGATACAGTGGTCACAGACCTCCGGTTCCCCTGGTATTCACACTACATGGTGTCATCATTTGGCTACTCACCATTAATTTGTCCTTGGGTCGCAAAAAGTCAACACACCGCTCTGACAGCCACCATATGATATCACCAGCATTAGTGGTCGGCGGACGTTTCAGTCACTGTGGAACTGCGTCATCCCTTTCCCAGAATGCTTATCAATGTCTTTTCTGTGTGCAGTCTGCTTGGGTGGATGGAGTGTGTGCTAACTTGTGTTTTGTAAATGTTGTTTCTAATGGTAGTTTTATTGTGCAACATGTATTTTCATAGACTCATCATTTTCTATGGCTGACCATGGTCTAGACGACTAACCACACGCACGCACGCACACACACACACACACACATCCCTTCTTCCCTCTCATCTCCTAGGCACACGCGCTACATAACTGTCTTGTCTGATCTTTTTGTCTTCTTCCCCCCTCCCTAGCCTGACGATTTTATAATTGTCTCAAGAGGAAGACCGTTGCATCTTGTGAGGAGCCACAGGTCAGAAACTCTACTCCGCTCTCTCCCTGCCTTTTTTTTTTTTTTTTTGCTAAGCTGCAGTCGGGCTTGCATGCTTCAACATGAATGCTGCATGCTTCTACGACCCCCCCCCCCAACCCTCACCCTCTCCGCCCCTGCGCCACTGCCTCCACCCTGTAACTACTTTGGGGCTTTGCTCTCTCCCTCTCTCTTTTTTTTTTTATATTTTTTATTTTACTTCCGCCTGCATGACCACACCTGGGCAATCCAGCTCTCATTTGATCCCGCTTTGCTTCGGTGCTTGCGGAGATGTCTCTCCAAACTTTTGGATTTGCCCACCAGCCATTTTTATGACTTGTCCTCACTATAAAATATTTTTTTCCCCCTTTTTGTCCTATTTAAGTTTTTGATTTTCTTGATTCTGCGAGGAAACAATCTCATGATCCTTGTCCTTTTGGTCGCGCTCGTAGTTTGCGCTGTATGTTGTGCGTACAAATTATTAGCTGCCTGCTTCCAGTGGGCTTCTGGGCACCCAGCTAATGCTTCACTCTGTCGCTTGTCTTTGTAATGGACCATTTGCCAAAACTCTCCCAGGGTTTGGCAGTCATAACCAGGCCATGGCAACCGTGGCAATCTGCTTGTCAAGTTTTTTTGTTTTTTGCCCCCCCGCCCCACCACCACCTTTCCAAATGCCAAAGCAACGTGCATGAGCGCTTCTCGTGTAAGAGTTTTAAGAGAAACATAGAGAGACAGGTAGAAGTTTAGGATTGGATGGCTTCGAACCGCAAACATTAGCACGCCCGGCTAACCAGCCTCCCGCCGGGAGCAGTGATTCGACGTTACTTCCAAAGTCCAGGAGCGTATCATTGGCAACATATTCAAGATTCAGTTCCATCCCCCTCCATCTGGTTAAGGGAAATTCATACCAAAGAGCTCTTCACTGTGAGACAGGTTTGTATGTCTGCTCAGAAATTGCTGCTAATCTAGCGTATTATACGTCCTGGCATTTTTCTCCACCCATGCAGTAAGAACGCGCTCGTACACTTAACTTGACTCTGTTCGAACTGCGCTCCAGCTGGCGATTCCGAGCAGAGCGAGTGCTTTCGCCAGCCAGCTAGATGTAGTTCGCTGCATCTACTCACGACATTCCAAATTTTAGCTGTCACAACTGAATGAAAGGGTCATAAAAAAGCTTTCTATTGTTTTATTTTGTTTCTGTGTGGCATTGAGAACTCGTTATTTAAAGAGTAAGTACAAATTTTGAGTGGTAAATCTGCCACCGATGTTGTTAACATGTGCCATGTTATTATTTTTTGATTTATTATTATTATTGTTAGTATTCAAAGGGATCTACAATTTTTAAATGTATAAATGACCATCTGATTAGAATATCATGAGACGTCTGCCCCATTAACTGCTTGCAGATTTGGGCCTGGATTTATGCTCTTTTATCTCTTTGTTCTCCGAACAAAGTGGGGAAATTAGTGTTTTGCCTCTGTTATGCCAAGTTCAGGAGGACACCCGGTTAGTGTTTTGGCAGCCTGTGGGTGATGTGGGCTTTCACACACAACTCCAAAGGAGGTTTTTGTTGGCCAAAACTACCACCATGAAATCTGTGGCTGTCGAAGATGGCTAAGATAAAAAAGAATAGGAGAAAGGAGTCCTCCTTTAATGGCAGAGAGGAGAGGGGAACCTATAGCAGGGATTTCGGTGACGTGTGCAAAGTTTGCAAACGTCTCCTGACTGGTGGGAAAGCCTTATAACGAGTGATTTTTTTAATTTAAAACACTCAAATGTTTGCCGTGTTTCTCGCATGGAGCGAAAACAGATATTTTTATTTCACGGGACTCGATTTTGAAACCCGGCCCCAGAGGTTTATTCTGCTCTGGGAAATGAAATCACCTGCCGTCGACTATTTCTGTTTAAAAAAAAAACGGTACCAACAATGTGACTACCACATAAACTTGGGACCACAAGGCCTTTAGCCGGGGACCACAAGACCTTCAGCTGGGCTTTCGCAGCTTCCCAAAATAGTCCCACATTATACGCCCCAAGGTCTGGCTGCCATCACGGTAGCCTCAAGGAAACTACATCAATTGAAGCCCTTGCAACTGAACTGTGAATGTGGGTTTTCTATGTGACCCCTGCGTGGTTTCATTAGTGACATGTTTTTATGAGTTAGCGTTTTGAAAAGTTGCGCAGCACCTGAATCGTCATTGCCTCATCTGTCAGGAGACGACGTCATCCAGGGCTGCTGACCTTTTTGCAGCAGTTGCGCTGGTACGCCTCACGTTTTTTTTTTTTTTTTTTTTAAATTGAGTTGCATCAGCAGCAAACTTGACTGCACCTAAAATCGCGACTCCTTGAGCGCCACAGTGCAATACTTTTAAAAGATCACCTTTCTGTCATTCTCTATACGCACTGATGGGATATGTAAATGATCGTAAACAGGAAAATGACGTTTCGATAAGCGCTTGGCTTCATTTGAACGGCAGCATGAACATCCGATTTCAAAAACTTTGGAAGTATTTTGTGGAAACATCTGCGTCCCCAACGATCACGATTGCCATGTCCAAGTTATGGGCAATTTCAACAGATGTCTTTTTATTGTTTTTTTGTTTTTTTCTTAAAGGCGTCTGCAATCACCGCAAGGGACTGGGCACAGGCAGCATCATTGCTGCCGGTCGGGCCAACTTTCGGTCCCTTCTTTTTCATCAGATCTTTTTGAGATGTAAAATTTTGTGAAGGGCAGCTCTTCTTTTGCCGTATTGTGTGTCACGTTGATTTTAATTATCATCTCTGCCTACCCGCTCTTGCAGTTCGCCGCCGAACTGGAGGGGAAGCTGTGGTGGCCACACACTCGACACAGCGCAAGACGCGCCGCTTTGAGACGTTGTGGTTTCCCAGCGTCCCGATGCGGAGCGCCGATGCACCGACGGCGGTGTTGCCAGTTATGTCTGGGCCCTCATTCTTTTGCAGTGTACACAATGCGCTGCATCTGTAATTTTGTCGTACCTCAAAAATGGGAACCGTGTGAGGCAATCTCTTGTTTTCCTGTCTGTCTGGCTCGGAGTCTGACGCCATTGCCGTCTCTGATGCTGGGTCACGGCGGGGCGTATAGTTTCCTCCACTGACAGGTCCAGGTTGGATCGGCCAGGGTCGGGGGGGTATCTCTATTTTCCTCGGTGAATAAACTGTACAGGCCTATTTCGCTTCATTCTGAGCAAAGTTGCCACTGGTTTGCCATCACTGGTGAGTAGCCAGATCTTGGCAATCTGAGCCCATCGGTGGCAAAGATTCCTCCTCCCCCTGCTCTTCCTGTGATTGGCTCTACCCTTCATTGGGGGGAGGGGAATGTAATGCTACAGACACACAGAGCTGGAACCCTGTTATTCATTCAGTGCATAGTTGATCGAAAACAGCATTTGTCCTCCTGTCACTGTAATTTTTTTGTGCTAGCCAAGGCGCGGCACTGGAGCGACGCTTTAATTGGCTTCAGGAAGCACTTTTCAAATGCGAATGACAATATAAACGGTCATTTTCGGGTATGTAAATGTGTTTATAACTTCCCCCCCTTTTTTTTTTATTTTCTTTTGTGGATGACCCTCAAAAATGAAATCCCTCCATTGTTATTTTTGCCATTGCACATAGTAAAACTCCTTTTTAATTAAAAGAATAAGTGCACGGTGATTATGTTTTCCTGTCAGATTACAGAGGCACATTCTGCGCTTAGCAGGGGAACACCACACAGAAATCCTTGTTCCTCTAGTTAGCTTACTTCACTTGCCTGCATGTTTATAGGGAAGCTTTTCAGATCTTCCAGAGCCATGTGACTCAGGGAAAGGGCGTGTTGTTTTTAAAAAGCTTGCCATCGGCAGACTAAATATACCCTTTACTGGACCTGACCCCTCATTTGCCTTTGCTGTGGCCACTTTAGGTTGACATGCTAGCTCAGCTGGGACCCTACAACTAGTAATTATATAGGAGGGCTTCCATTTTATATCCCCCCATATAGTGTTGCCTTCACACAAGCTCCCTTCCTCACTTTAGACATTTGGGTTGTCATTGATGGTTTTAATTCTACCTACTAGTGGAACCAGAAATAGTTTTTTTTTATGTTGGCCCAGTGTCATGCTCTCTTAAATGCAGATGTGAATTAATATGAATGCTGTAAATCACGTCGTTAATCCCTTTTTAACAACCGTCCCCATCTGTCACCCAGTGAGCCTTTGGTGGATAATGAATGACGACCGCGGCATCGTCAGTCGCGGCCTCTACATGTGTTTTTCGCCATATGATCAATCGCCAGCAGTGCAGCGGAGGTCACGCAGCTGTCGTCTGGGTTTGAATTGACTTCATGTCGGCATATATCGCCCCGACACAGTGGCTTTTCACTTCGCAACCGAAGTCTGACATCCATCTCCAGCGAATCCCAGCCGGTTTGGACGCCGGGGGGGGGCCAGAGCTGCAGGGCCGTCACATGCTCTGAGCAGTCGAGCAGATGAAGCTAAAACGGCACACCTATGGAAGTACGGTCGTCAGCCGGAGCCAGGCGGCCAGACGCTGAGATTGTAAAGTCATGATTGAAATGTTGTAAGCGGTCCACCGTCCTGCGGGGGGGGAAGCACAACCCGAACCCTCTGATGCAGCTGGCAGTATTTTAAGATGAGCTCTTTGTCCCTCCCTGTCTGGTCTCATAAGAGGGATTTGATGCCCACAGTTGACATTATCGTGTACACATGTTAGCGTGCTGAAGTCTCCGCCACATTTACAGCCATTAATCTGTAATCTGTAATTGTAGCCGACATCTGTCCCCATCAGTGTGCCATCCTCCGCGGTCCCCGGTATTTTGTTTCAAAGTGACAGCTCGTTCTTGCTTACTGGCTTTATCACACTCGCCTGGTTCTGAATGTCCCACAACAGCCCTGGAGGATGTAAGCGTGAGCCCCTCGCCCTGCTGAAGTAAGACACTGCAGTTGGGACTTCTTTTTTCTGAAGAAACTCTTGTCTGCGCACTCGCTGGCAAAGCGCAGTCTAATCATCGACCTATTTAAAAATGTATACATTTTATAGTTATATTTAATTATTAAACGACAACGTTTTAGGACAGGTTAATGTGTCTGCGACCTACTTTTCAACAATAGGATTACTTTTATGTTTTAAGTATGAAATGGG
The DNA here is from genome assembly GCA_901007715.1 of Dactylopterus volitans. NCBI lineage: Eukaryota > Metazoa > Chordata > Actinopteri > Syngnathiformes > Dactylopteridae > Dactylopterus > Dactylopterus volitans. The sequence goes on along the minus strand of CAAKHG010041298.1, from coordinate 15,247 downwards.
CGTAGTCGCTCCGGATAGTTGTCGGAACTTTTTTTTTTGAGAGGAAATACCTGCCGCGGAGGCTCTCTGAGAACTGAACCCTGGAGGGCTTATTTCTGTTAACGTTCGCCTCGCCAGCGCGGCTCAAGTGACATTAGCCCATAGTTTCATTTCTCCATGTGATAAAACACCACCGAGGCGGAGCTGTGATCAAAACTGCGTGTTTGCGTTTTGGGAGGTTTTCAGATTTTGATACCATTGAACCCTCGCCACATTTTCCTCGGGGAAAACAATAGCAATGTGAATATTTTTTTTTAAAAAAAAGCAGGTTGTTGGCCTGAGATAAAAAAAAAAAAGTTGGCTCGCTGTGGCACTGCTCAGGAGCAAAGAAGCAAACATGACATACTTGTATAATGAAACAATAGTGTACAAAATAAATGCTACATTTGTTGTTAATAAAAGTTGTTTGTAGCCCACACGGCAATTTTTTTGTTAACTTCATTAACTTCCGTTGCAAAAATCAGTTGAATTAAATTTACTCAGTTGAAACACTGCACCCACAGCATCCAGGACATGTTGGCAGAGCCGGTAATTTGAAAGTAACAATAGAAAAAAAACAGTAATGAAAATGTACCCTGAATCCAGAGATACAACGGGAAATACTGTCCATTAAAATAAACTCTTCTTTTTTTTCCGACCTAAGGGGAATGATTAAAAGGCACAATGTTTTAGTATCCAGTGATTAGGGTTATCAAATAACAAAGCATATAAATAACAAACTAAGAACGGGCAGAAAGAGGCCTATCCTAAGAAAGCAAGCGGAATCCCATCTGTTTGTTGACGGTATTTTTTAGAATCTATTGAACGTTTCAAACGTCCACCCTCCCCGACTCCAAACTTGTTTGTCCAACAGAACCGGCTGCTCCTGATGGAAAATGGAAATGAAAACAAACAAGGCACGAAGGATGCAGATCTACAGTTTCAGACTGTTTCCATCCCTCACTGTCACCGTCCTCTGGCACACTTCCTGGCTGATATTTGCTGGCTCTCCCTTGTCATTTGGTCGGCACCCGGAATGCTGCCAAATTGCAGAAGTTCTGTTTTCTTGTTTCTGAGGGACCCACTCGCTTGATGTACGAATTTCCATTCTCTTTTTTTCCCCCTCTTCTCCCTTCTGAAAGACACACCGTCACGTAAAAATGGAACCTTTTAGAGTCGACGTTCGTACTATTAGCGAGGAACTGAGAACCCAACCACACGGACGGGGCTGCGGGATGTACCCGCTATGCTGTGACTGCTCCTTTTTTCCCCTCTTGTGCAAATACATATAAAAATGGGACGGTTTCCTCAAGTCGTCCTAAGAACTATGAAAAGGTTCCTGCGGTTAGAAAGTGCCCATTAAAGACAAAGTAGTGTTTAAGTCACTCAGGAGGTTGTGATTTCTCTAAATCCGTTTTTCCCAGATCATAAACAGCTTGGTTTGAATAATGTGTCCTGCGCCGCTCCTCAGCTGCTTCATTGAATTATTAAGCAGAAACACCCGACGACAATCGGGAGGATGATTGCGTTAGTGCCGGTTATATCAGATTATATGACAGGTCCAGTGGACAACCTTCATTAGCTGCTTATCATAAGCTGCAAGCGAAGCTGCAGCTCTAAACTGTGGATGACCGAGTCATGTGAGCGGAGGAGGACAGAGGATTGGTCGCAGTTCAAACGGGCATTGCTCACCACCAAACTGTTAACTTTAATTGCCTGTGTCATTTTTTTTTCTCTCTCTCTCTCTTCATGTTGGTGAATAAGCGTGATCCGTCACTTTTGACCGGCGAAAAGATTTCCCCAAGAGCTGGATGATTCAGCAAAGGGGCTTGAAGTAACCATTCCAGCCGGAGATGTGAGCGACACCCTGACAAAAGCAGATGTTATTTCCAACATCTCGAGAGGGAGAGAAGCCAGTGTGCAGCACAGCGTGATTGTCACCGAGCTGCCAAAAGAGACATTCTTTACAAAAAAAAGTAAAAGAAAAAATGGGTCTGCGTAAAGCTCATTTCCCATTACAGTGTTTATTCGTGGTTAGGCCTGTTGGCATTAAAGCGACAGACTGCGCAGAAAGAGGAGGGGGGGAGAAAAAAAAAAGAATGAGTAGCAGCGTCTTGGCATGCGGCGGCGAAAAGGAGGAAGAGCATCTCTGTGCATTGATGCTGATGAGTGAGCACATGGAAAAAGGAGCCAGCGAGGGGGGGAAAAGGAGCGAGGGGGGCCGCGGCTGTTGGCAGGCGCTGAATGTCCAACTCCCTGACATCAGCCTCCGCCGCTCTCGCCATGCTCCCTGCTCACAGGATGTGGAGCTTCGTGTCTGCGCTCCCGACTGGCGCTGAAGTGACAAAGCGGCGAGGCGACAATCTTGCCCCCGCGTCGACGCGTCAGATTTTCAGCGGGGAACTGGACTGCGTTTTGAGGGCGATGCCGCGGATGGCGCTTTTTGTCTTTTATCTGTTTGCTTATCGCCTTGTCCCCACCGCCCCCGGTTTCATGCCTTCATGCATAGTTAATCTCCCATTGGTCGGGCGGGTGTCGTTCCGCCCCCTTTGGGCTTCCTGGGATCGATGGCCGGCGCGAACAAGATCAAACGATGGTGAAAGCCAGCTTCCCGTAAACAAAAACACGTCTCTTGTAAATTTGACAGCATAACGGGCGTCGTCTTTGTCAGTCAGGCGACTGAACATGGGCTGAGATGTCGGGATTCGTCCGGCTGGGCTCAGGACACAGCGGAGGCGTCCGTAGCGGAGGTTTGCTTCATGACAAATGATCGGCGCGGCCTCTGGATATCGGGATTTGAGTTTCGCACGCTGTGAAATAGGCGTAGATGTTCAATTCAGTCGGTGCCTCCTCACTTATAGTAGGTAGAAATGAAGGGTGACTGCCCCTCGCTTGGAATCAACAATGTTCTGGCCTTTAATGCATCGTGGAGATTTCTTGCTTTGCCTCAATCTCGAGCGGGTTTGTCTCCGCTGACAGGTGGCAGCACCTCTGACTAACGTGTATTCAGCGTCTAAATGCCCAACAGTGGCAAATCCGGACTCAGCAGCGAGATCTGGTTTTATACGAGGACCTGCAAAACCCTCCCCCGGACTTCTGAGTTTTCATTTTTCTCTCAGTCACTCTTTGGCCCGACATGGACTTTGAAAGTTCTTGTGAATAGATAGGCAGAGCTCCAGTCCCCCTTCCACCCCTCTCTGCACTCGCTGGGCCGCCTGCCAATATCTGGGCCCAGTTAAGAGTGCGGCGCTGGGAACCCTCAGGCCCCAAGCAGGTGTCAACCTTCCCGTGCAGCCAAAGGAGCTGAGATGGGAACACAAAGGGCTCAAAGAGACCTGCCAGCATGGTAACCATCTTAAATATCCCGGGCCAGTGTGGCTGGGTCCTCTAAATCTCTCAGCAGCAGAGGGTAGCTGCCAGTACACTTTTTCTGCTACTGTAACACTGACTCTCAAAGGCGTTTTAAGGCTCTGCCCTAAATGGGGCTCACACAGAGCGGTAAGATTGATATCGGGCATCAGGAGTGCACAGATGGAGCGAAGAGCCTAGTTTGTAGGGTTTATTTATGACTCGTCCCACTAGATATTTTTGTTTTTCTTTCGAATCGCGAGAACTTTAGTCTTGTTGTTGTTTTTGGCCCAGATTGAGTTTCGCTATCTCGCACGTCCACATTGCGCCTCTTCCTCTTCCCCGTCCCCGAGCGGCCGCAGACTTTTTTTTTCTTTTTTCTTCCCTTTAAAGATGGTCTTTGCGGGATGTTCGCAGATCTTTTTGGGCTCGTGTGATCTTTTGGAAACACTGGCTGACCTCCATAGCGGAGCTGTCCTGGCATTTAGGTTGGCACGGCCGTAAAAGAAGTGGATGAGAGAAAGAAGTGATGCCTTTCTCTGTCCCCCCTCCCTCTTTTTTTTTTTTTTCCCCTTCTGCGCCCTCATTGTTCGCTACTCGGCAGTGATGATGTGGATGGTGATGGGTGGGGGCGAGTGGAGTGGAGGCTACCCTCATCTTCAGTAAACAATAGGTCCTTGTGCATTTGACCCACTCTTCAGCTGAGTAGAGTCCATAGCTGAAGTGGGAAAGGAATTCCATCTTTGCTAGATTTTAGTCGGTGGAAGCCCATGGAGGGAAAAATCCCAGGATTAGTGAGGTTGTGCCTCCAGAGGCCATTTGTTCTCATTTGCGACTAAATCAATAATCAATTACCAGCCCCCTTTCTTTTCTCTCGCAGCGATGACCACGATTGATTGCCTATACATGCCGTGCCATATGATACACACACACACACACACACACACACACACCCAGCTCACCCATTGTGGAACTAATTATTAACCTATATTCAAGTGAAGTGAGCCAGTGGTGCGACTAGGTCAAAGAGGTTTACGATTTATTTATTTTTTATTATTTTACCCTGCCATTTAATTTAAAAAAAAAAAATGAGGACAAACGACTTGTTAAGGACTTTTGTGTTTTTCATTACCTTCTTTTCTTATCTTCCTCACTGCGACGCTTTAAACTCGTCGGCCGTTAGCTGGCTCGGAGGTTTGTCCGTGTCGCGCGGCCGCAGCGCGGCGTGTGGTTTGCTCCTGTGAGGGAGAAGCCTTGTTATCGTAATCGTCATCTTACAAGACATCTGATAACCTTCATCCCCCATCCACCCCCCCTCCTCCTTTGCGTGACTGGCCCACCCATTTTCCGCGGTCTGTGTTCTGCGGGTACTTTAGCCTCCTTTTTGAGAAACCAGAATAACCTGCTTTGTTCAGGATCACTTTCCCCGCTGAATGGGGCCGCTCGCAAGAACACCTGACCAGCTAGACCTTGTTATTACAACAACATTGCCCCCTCAGAGCCCGCAAACTGCGGCTCGGCGCGCCCACACGCGGGCGGCACGTAGCTCCATCGGCAATCTAAAGTAATTGTTGATGTCGTGAGCGTTAACCTGACGGGAAGGCCACAAAGCCGCGGCTGTGCCTACGCCCTCCTGCCCTCACCTCACATGATTGGATCAAGAGGCAGGAAGCACTTGAGCTCTCGGTCACAATTGAATTAAGTCAGTTAATCTTTTTTCCCGAGTTAATACTATTTTAGTGTTAATAATATTCATCAACAGATGGTAATCGGGCTCCCGTCCATGTTTAGAATGAAACCTGAAGATTATTTTACATGTGCCCAGCATTGCATCAAATGTTGAAAATGTTTCATGTTTTAAAGCGGGATTGAGAACAGATTTAGAGATTTGTTTTAATATTTTACTTAAGCCTTAAAGCTCCCCTCAGCTTTTCAGCTGACCTACAACGTCCCTTTTTTTTTCAACAGTAAAATATTCCCTATTTTAGATTTTTAAATTTAGTCACGGAAGAAAGCATGAAATTGGTATAAGTTTTAGTGAGTCCTGTATAGTTGAGAAATATCCAAAATGTAATTTCTGAATTGGTCAGCATTTCAAGATTAAACCACTCCAGAAGCACGACACTTTCTAGTTTAATGCATGTCGTGATTATTTAAAGCTGTGGTAAGAACCAGGAATAAAACATACCCTTGCTTAGCCTTCCTCTTGTGTAATATTAATACTATGCCCTGTATGTGTGTCAGACAAATGGATCCCATTTTTAAATGTACAGATAGAGCACTTGATAGACGTTTCACGGAAAAGGGAAGTAGGACGAAGTACATTCTCGAACATGGCAGCGTCGGCCTCCTGAAGCGGTGCCGGGATAAGTCGGAACACCGATTTTTTTCGAATGGCACACAGCAGCTTAAATGGTGCGCTTGTCGTGCACTTCCTGAAGCGAGAGAGCTGCTAAAAGGGCACGGAGGTCACGATGCGCCGCAAATTGGCTGAACGCAAAACGACACCCGCATCTGATAGCTAGGAATGCCGGCACCATCGCGGCAGTTGTTGTCATCGTCATCATCATCGGCGGCGGCGGCGGAAAGATCGGCTCGTTACTGTGCCTCAACAATTGTGCAGTGCCGCACAACAGGTTTTTCAATAGTAGGGGGATTTTCGTTAAGCCAAGAGGTGTGAAGTAACAACACATACCAACCACCAACCGAAACCTCACGCAGAGGTCTGAACGCACACATTGCAGTAATTACACTGCTAATAGTATTTTTTTTTTGTACTTTCAGCCGGTACGCTGATTCATGCTGCATTGCGCCCGCGCTCTCTTCCTCCCTGCTGCCTCTCTCTTGAGTTCTCAGACATACCACCACATCCATCTGTTTTCCTGTTTAACATTTCTGAAATATTTCCAAAAGCTGCCAGGGTGGCCTTTCTTTTTTCTTTTTTCTTTTTCTTTTTTTTTTGTAGTTGTCCACCGGATTTAAAATATCGGGATAGAAAATTGCAAGTAGTTGCATATGAACACAAGGAAAAGTTTACCCTTTTTTTTTTTGTAAAATCATTGCTGGTTCTTAAAAGAGGCTTCTAGAAGAGCCTGAACAAAAGATTTATGCGTTTTATAACATTTATAGAGTGGTTTGAACTTTATTTTTTTTTAATTCTATTACACGTTTTTTTTTTTGTAAAATCATTGCTGGTTCTTAAAAGAGGCTTCTAGAAGAGCCTGAACAAAAGATTTATGCGTTTTATAACATTTATAGAGTGGTTTGAACTTTATTTTTTTTTAATTCTATTACACGTTTTTAAAAGAGAAATCTCTATACTTTTATGTTTAGTTCAGTTGATGTCCGAAAGGTCTTTTTTTTTTTTTTTTTTGCACAGATATTTTCAAATACACGTGACATGTTACACTAAGAGCTACAAAAGAGGATGAATCAGTCCTGCCAGCTCTCAGTGCGAGGGAAGTGGATTTGATGGCTGGCCTCTTTATAGCGTATGTGCAGCCCGATAAGATCAGCCAGAGAGGAACTGTCTCATTTCGATATGTAAAATTCCTTTTGGTTGCGTCAGGTTTTGGTGGGGTGTTTCAGTTTTTGTCTCGGTGTCTTGCAGAGGAAACTTCACAGTTCCAAAGTTATCCGAGTCTAACATGGGATTCGGCGTGCTGGGAGTGTTCCTGGGGCTGCTCCTCGAGGTCTCCACCCATGGACCACATGCTGTGCCTCGGACGTCCTGGAGACACCAAGGTGAGTTACGGAGTATTGTGTCCATGCAGCGCTTTTAAAACTACGACATGAAACAATTGGTTGTTAACAAAATGTCACTTGAATGACTGAAATGAAGTTTGTTTTTTTTTTTGTTTTTTTTTCAATTTGATTCTAATCATTAAGTAGAAATACCAAGGACTGCAACTAATAATTATTGTCACAGTCGATTCATCTGTTCATTTGATTTCTCCATTTAATTGACTACATGCTTCGGTTATTGAATTTTAGAATATTTTAAAAAATAGTTTGTTTTTTTCCCCCCCCCAAAATCGTCTACAAGCCACAACTATTTGGTTCTGCTACATAGTTCTGTCCTAAATTGTTTCCAACCAATTGTCAAGTAAATCGGAAGCAAAAAATTTTTTTTGGAACATTACAAAAATGCAAATGCAAATGAAATGTGTTTCCATTCAGTGGTGTGGATTGAATGAAGTAGGCTGCAACATGCGGTTGCACTGGAGGTTGTCTGTTTAGGCTTCACCTTCAGCCAAGGTTGCAGACTGGAAACAAAGCAGCTGTCTTCCATCGCTGTTCTCCAGCTAAAATGGCTGTGATTTTTTTTTTTTAATGGATGAGGAAAAATATTATTTAAGTGTCCTTGTCAGTCCATGAGCCTGCAACGACTAACTATAAAATAAAATCTCCTTTCTCTCTGAGCAAAAACGACTAGCATTTTTAGGTTGATCTAATTTTTTTCTTTTCCATCTTCCATGATGCCCAAAATGCCTTAAACAGGCATAAAAGCTTTTTTTTTTTATTATACTGAGTAATAATTTTTCTTCAAATTTTGCTGTTTCCATGAACCTAAAAACGCATATTAGATAAGCTCATGGAAAAAAAAAAGCCATAGAGGGGTGAAGAAACATAAAAAGTATTCTCATTTTAAGATGCAGGAATCTGCAACTCCAGCAGTTTTCAATCACTCACAAAGTCATCAATGTGCCTCAATGTTTTTTTTTTTTCTTTTCCTTGAGGGGGGGGTCCTTCACTGCTTTAAAATGCCTTGGATGTAACTCTACTCCCATTTCCTCATTCAGTCTTTTGGGATCTATGAAAATGCTAATGATGCACCACCCACCCTCCCGTCTCCACTCACGGGTTCGTCTGCAGAGCAGCACACTTCTCCGAGCTCCGTGAGCCCGCTTGCTCACGTCTCCTCCTCCTCCTCCTCCTAGCTAACATCTCCTGTCATCGCTTTGACAAGGAAACCCATGATTGGTTCCGCGTGTTCCCTATGTAGGAGTCCCGGGCCGGCGGGACACGCGATGGTCCACCGCAGGTCCAAAGCAGAAATCCCCGAGGCATGACGGTGTTCGCCCATTTCGCACATGTCTTTTAAAACATAAAAAAAAAGGTCGTACGTAAATGTCAACAAGGTCGAAATGTTTTTCACCATCAGTGAATTTTAAAGTTACTTAAGCCAATTAATCAGTTACCAAGATAGTTGGTGATTAATTTGCTAATTGACAACTAATCGCTTAATCTTTGCCGTTGGTTAATAATAGTAGATGGTTTAACTTGGTCTATGCTATTAATGTCAATGTATGTAACAGCAGTCAATATAATATTTATTATGTAATTGCATAAATAAATGAAGAAATAAGCTATCTAAAGATGTCCATTTCAGCTCTGTCAACTTTATCTTTTATGATAAATTAACTGATTAATGAATATAAAAAAGCAATCAAATGCTAAAGTTTAGTCAACAATGTATTTACACTTCCGTGCCTCCTTTTTTCAATAAACTCTGTCCTGAGAAAGTTGGTGTTTCTGATAAAAGCGCTTTCGAAACCCCAGTGCAGAATAAAATAGAAACTTGAGCCATAGCCGCTCCGCCTCAAGGCCCGGGAAGTCTCCCTCGTTAGCTGGTGTTTATTAGTTTACGCAGTCTCAAATCAAAGAAAAGGGTGACGTGGATGCAAAGTTGAGTGAATCTGGGAAAAAAACCCGACGCGGCGGATTCCCATGCTGAGGGCAAACGTTCCAGTCAGCAACAGAAAATGCTAATTCCTTGAAATGTAATGCTCGGATGCAGAGAGCGAACGGTTTGAGCCATTACCGATCTTTTTATAACATCAAAGCTCTCGCCGTACTCCCCCAAGGTTCACAATAGATTGATCGGCAACACCTGCTGCCTAAATTTATCCCAGGAAATGAAATGGAAGTCGTCTCACCACACAGCCTCTCGAGGAGGAGCCCTTTGCTGTCAGGCCCGAAGGCCTGTTTGCATACTTCCGTTCACATAAATATCTCCCGTGAGAACCGGCGCGGCTCGCCGCTCTTTTAACAAAGTGGAGTTTCTCCTCGCGACCGCGCCGCAGTCACTGTTTCCCCCCTCAGTCAGTGTGGGCGCTCTCTTTCTACACTGTGGTGTTTATGTCCAGGAACCTGCAACCCGAGCCCGCTTGCACCTGGCACGACTAATGCCACTCAGACACAGGCGCTCCGTCCAGTTCCGCCACCGGCCGCAGCCACACACACACACACACACACACACACACACACACGGGCGCGCACGTGCACCGCGACGCCGTCACGCCATGCTAATGCGCGTACTTAGAGAGACATGTCATAGTCGATGCCCGAGGTTTTAGCCGCCGCATAAATCAAAAGCTGATGGCTTCATCCACCGCGCGACAGTCACCTCTGTCGATTGCTTCCCCCCCCACACACACACCCACACACACACACACACACACACACACACACACACACACACACACACACACACACACACACACACACACACACACACACACACACACACACACACACACACACACACACAGACACACACACACACACGGAGCTCTGCCTTCTTCC
>CAAKHG010041288.1:9997-20810 GCA_901007715.1 Dactylopterus volitans | reverse complement strand
GCGTGGCCTCAGTAGCCCTGCAGTAAGCAGTGCTGTGTGCACGTGACTGAGGAGTCTACTTGCATTAAATCTGCTTGTTTTAGCCAAGATTATGCTGTGATATGTTTTCCCCAACTATATTTAAGTTCCCTGTTGAGGGCCGACCTTCAATTTTGTAAATTTCTGTTTTATTCCCATAAATTCCCATTAATTCCCATGGAAAGTTTCCAACTTTGAAAATGCCCGGAATTTTGCAACCCTAGCAGTAAGATATTAAAACAAAAATATCAACACAGTTATTTCTATCATGCACATTTTTTTATTGCCCTGGCTTCCATATGGTGGTGATGCTGGCAGTCTTGATTCCTGATATGAAACATCAGCAGAAGGCGCAACTTTTTTTTTTTTTTTGCAAATCTTACAGTTTAAAGGGACCCCGGGACCCAGTTGGGTCCTTTCAGCCACTTTTTAAAAAAATTTCTAATAGTCAATATTTTTACCTGTGCTGATGCTAATGGAATGAGATTTTCCAAAAGTTAACGGCTTCGATCATGGTTAAAACTTGCAACCTCACTTCTCATCGCAGCTTCACGGTTCAAACGTTGCAGGTCCGCTGCACACGTAGGCGCCTCGGCCCAAACGGGTCCCCCATTAATGCCCATTAAAACCTTTTTTTTGTTTTTTTGATCTACTCCAATTTCGCCGTCACATGCCTTTTCAATCTGGGTGGAAACATTGAATTTTTTTTTACATTTTTCAATGAATTTCACATTCAACCACTAGTTGGGAGCAGAGCTAATATCGGCGTGCTCAAAAAATTACAATGCATCGATATCAATGTTATAATACCCCAAACATTCCACTCTGCACTTCATAATTTATTTATTTTGGTTTTTTTTGTTAAAAAAGTGGGTGCTATTATGACAAAGAAAATGGCAGAAAAATGTAAAAAAAAAAAATTAGAAAATAAATAAAAAAATATATAGTACTGCTTAGAGCTGAAGCTGGTTAAAAGATTTAAGCTTTGAAAGTGGGAAAAAAAACTAAATTTTAATGATTTTAATAGTCTTTTTTTCTAAAAGGCCTCATCTGGGTCCAAAGTGTGAGTGTTTCTGGGGGGTTTAAAGAAATACCTGAGGTCCAAAGAGGAGGGAGCAGGGACAGAGAGATTAAAAATCAACCAGCCTCGTCCTGCACTCAGTTGACGTATTAATTTCATCAACCTGTGCGAGTTCTCGCCCGGTTCGCCGCCGGCGCGAGTCCCGCCTCCGCGCCGGTGGCGTGTTGTCAGCAAAAACAGCGCCGGCCGCCGTTGACCCCACAACTGCGTGTAAAACGGCGCGTCCCGCTGGACTCCAGCCAGCGTGCATAACAGGGATGTCGCCGGGCGGCCGCGGCGTCTTCGCCGCTCCGTGCTACTTCTTCCCCTGTCCAAATATTTGTTTTGACAGTGTGCCGTAACCTCCGCGGCCCCGCTCCGCCGTGGCTATCTCGGATCTGTTTGTGGTCCGCGTTGGAAAATGTTCCAAGTGTAAGTCAATGGAAAGAAAACGCGACCTGAAACTTTTCTCCGTTTTTTTTTTTTTCTCTGCTGCATTCAGCGCACATTACTATTTTTTTTTATTTTCAGAGGGTCAAAATTCTTAAATTATAGCTCCTGTTTTTTTTTTTTTTTTTTTTTTTTTCAGAATTCATAGAATAGAATAGAAAATACATTGTCGTCCTTTTGGCTGCATGTGTCAAAAGAGACACATTAAAAACACAACATATCACAATGAAAGAGGGGACATTAAAACGCTAAACAAGATACATTAAAAAAAGGCATCTAAGATGAATTTCCATACTAATTTAGGTGTTTTATGACAACAGGGGACAAATAATTAAGCGTGATGGTTACTTATACTTCTTCCGACTGCTTTTCGGACATGTCTATTTTCAGCACAATGTTTACTTGTATCCTACATCATTACTTTTACTTTTTTTTGGTTTGTGTGTACAATTTTTTACAGAAACACTTTTATGACTAAGTAGGTTTTCACATAAAAGGAATTTTGACTTGGTACCCATAGCCAAACAGTTCACATTTTATCTTTTTTTTTTTCAATTTAACCTTTAATTAACCAGGAAGTCCTACTTAGATTGAAAATCCATTTTGCGGGCGACACCTGTCCAAGACAGTCAGTAGTAAACATGTTAAAATACAACAAATACACGTCACCACATCTTAAATGCTCCAATGGAAACCAGATTATCTAATTTTAAATCTTTTTGAAGAGTGTTCCATGTCCATGGGGCCAATTAAATACTGAATAAAGTATACAGAATATGCAAAACATCTACTCTATGCAGGCTATAAGCAAATATAGTACAGATATAAATACGTGCAATGTACAATGATAGATGTATTGTGCAGTTGTAGCTCTGCTTGATTATAATTTCTCCTTATTCCCTCCGTCTCTGCAGGCCACCACACCGTTTACATCGGCGTGCGCGTGCCCAAGAGCTACCGGCGGCGGCGGCGCCACCGTCGGAGGGCCGGCCACAAGGACAGGAGGGAGAAGCTGACGGAGAACGCCTCCGACAGGTCGGACACGGAGAACAACGACGAGGCCAGCAACAGCATCCTCAAACCTCTCAGTGAGTTCTGATGGACTCGCCGTCAAGGCGGATTAGGGCTCGCGTCCGTCTCCGCCGACGGCCGCCCTCTTAGAAAAAAAAAAAAAACCCTGCACCTCGTGCGCTGCAGCTCCCGGTGACCCCTGAGAAGTTGCTTAGGCGACTTTTTTTGCGGCCAGAAATAGCCGGCCGGCTGATGAGCGCGTTTCTGACAGAGCCGAGTGGATTTTTTTTTCTTCCCAAGCGCAGCCCGACCCCCTTGCGCCTTTGACCTTGGTTCGAAGCTGAAAGTGGCTCTTCGTTTGTGAGTGTGTGTGGGTATATGTGTGTGTTAGCGGCTAAACGTGCTAATGCATGACCGCTAAGTACGACGGCTGCTAAGTGCGACGTGCCCCCGGGCGCCGCTGTCATCCGCTCATCCTTCTCAAAAGCGGGAGGTGCAGTTAAGATTGCGTCTCATCTGATGGCCAGCAGGGGGCGACACCTGCGGTTGCAGAAAGGAAACCCCGCCTACGGTCCATGCTAGTCTAATGGTGCATTTCCATTACATGGTACCGGCTCAACTCAACTCAACTCAACTCAACTTGCCTCCGGTACCAGGTACTTTTCTGAGTGTCGTCTTCCAGGTCAGGGTCTTCCCCCTCAGGGTACCTGGTTGTCATTAGCAACGGCGCATGACTGTGCCATGACGTCATCTTCAGCGCGACACACAAAGGAACAATGGAGGATTCTTTCGTCGGCAACCAAACAAAGGAACGTCTGCACCTCGTCGGCTGACCGCGGCGTGGAATCGCGGGTTGCTGCCATGATGTCAGCAGGCGTGCGTTTGAACGATTAACAGACAAATAAACAATTGCGGCCGGCGCTTCGCTATCTAAAAGTGGCGGGTTATGTTTTGCCGCACGTCGATGGCGCGCAGACGCAGTGACGATCCTCTCTGACCAATCAGTGGTCTGCCGTGTTCTGATGTCACATTTTAGTGCCGGCTCTACTTTTTTAGAACCTCGACGGAGGTGATACCAAAAAAATTGGTACCATGTGCCAGGTACTTGTTCGTAATGGAAAACCAAAAAAAGGCGAGTTGAGCTGGTACCATGTGATGGAAATGCGCCATAGCTTGATTTGTTCCCTCCGTTTACATTTTCTTGAAGGGGTTTGTGGTCTCAGGCGAGCTTGTCTTGTCTTGTCGGCGGCTGACGCCCGAGCGCTGCTCAAAGGATTTCGGCTTTTCGTTTTTTACCGGGAAGTTGATTTTGTCGCAAGCGTCTCCGTCCGGCAGAATTAGGGTCCCAGTGAATATCGCGGTAAACATGACGACCGGGGGTTGCTAGCTGGGGCTAGCATTAGCCATGCTAACGGCTGTTGATTGTTCAGTGCCGCACAATCAATCAAAGGGGATAAAAAGGCGCATTTAGCCGACATGAAGTTGTTTCCTGATATTCATATGCTGAAGTGCGTTGCGTTAATGTCGTGCGATTCACGGAGACGGAGGAAGGTCAAGCGCGGTTATGAGACTCTGACACCTACATTGGCGACGTGACGCTAAGCATGTTGATATAAACAGATATCATGGGCGTCATTTTACTGGCCGAAAAAATCGTTCACTGCATCCGCAGGTCGTAGTGTGACTCCTGTCCGACTGGCGCTGCACTAGAATACAGTGTCACGTTCACGCTGCTGTACGAAGAAACTGGAGCAATCAACCATCGCCCGCTCACAGGTCACAAACTTGAGACATAAAACGACCGTATGAGCGCATCTCTGACGTCTCCTCATGTTAACAGTCTCCCTTTTTGACTTTTAAACGTGTCCAGGAACAACCTCCGACAACATGACCAATGCCCCTTAACACAACACTCATATTTCAATAATCGCATGATCATAAACCCCCCCCCCCCCCGTGTTGACCCGTAAATGCTTAAAATACACCATCAGTAATGCTGTTCTGGGGGATAGTTAAGTGAGATTATCTGCTTACTCTTGAATGACCAGACGTCCTTAATAGCGTCACCCTAACGATGGTTAACTAATGTTTGTTAATAGCACACCAGTTCAGCATGTTAAGGCAAAGTAAGCTAGCTGGGTTCGGTTTCAGACTCTGCTTACCAGATGCGGCTACGCGTGGATGAACGCTACCTCGCACGGGGCCAACTTCCGGCACGACATCGTCACACACAGTTTCTCCTCTCGTTTCATGCATGCATGTTGGCCACAAGAGTGAAGCACCAGCATCAAGCTGTGGGTGCAAACCGTCGTTCCGCCTCAGCCACGCCCTCTTGTACCAAATATGGAAGGTCCCAGTTGCAAAAGTCCAAAAAAGTCAAACTCGAGGCTTCAACTCGGGAGTTCATGGACCAATGAGTGACGACATGCTGGCTCTGTGCGGTTATTTTACAGTTTCAATTCAATTAAATTCAATTATATTATTAATTCCTAGCGAGGTTTCCCTCAGGGAAATTAGCTTTCCCAGATTTACAGGGCTAATGCGAGTTAAAACCCCAACCCTTTGGTGGTGCCACCATTTTCTCTTGGGTCTTGTTCAAGTTACCACGTTTAATGCGAATTTGCCTTTTATATATTGGAACTTTAGTTTGATTTATATCTGGAATGGCGTAGCGAAACCAAACAATGCGGGGGATGGGTCGGCGCTCGGTTGGTACAGCCTGAGTTGAAGGGTCTCGCCAAGGTGTTACTCGCCATTACGCGCCAGAAACACTGGCAAGGAAACGGGATATGGCGTGATCCTGATAACGCTCGTCCTCTCCAAAGAGGACTCACGCTGCCCTTGTTCCCGCGTCCAATAATGAGTAAAGCCACTTGTCATTTCTAGGGAGCGATGTCGTTAAGACGCATGGCTGACGTGACAAAAAAACCCCAAAAAACACGCCACAGCTGGATTTCACATTTTCTCAATGTAGGGGGATTTTCTTCAGAACATAAATCCAATCAGAGCGTAGATTACGGCGGGCCCAATCTGGGTCGCCGCCGCTGAATCCGGTCCTGATGACGCGCGGCCTTTCGAGAATGTGCCGCCATTAAACTTTATGTGCTCTGGCAAAGTGGCCGGGGGGGTGGCACGCTGCGTTTGTTTGGAAATGGAGCGCGAAAGGTCTTTGAGGCGTTCCTGTTAAGCGAATCGTGCGGCGTTTCGGAGCTGCTCGTCGATTACGGCAGATCTTTGGTCTCCGAACGCACGGATTAATAGTTTTTAGGGGCTCGCGAGGTCAAAGGTTAGCTAATTAAACGCATTAATCCTGCCACGACTGCACTAACGGAAAATTTCCCCGAACTGGCTGATGTGTCTAAAGTCTTTTTACTGTGCAGTTCCTCTAAAAATGGCCTTTTCTCGCGAGATGTTGATTCATTTGGCCTCGTCTTCCCTCAGGAACCCTTTTTCCAAGGCGGTTCGAAAAATGCTCACTTTAAAAATTCGCCCATTAAAATTCAACGAAGGAAGAGGGCTAGAACAGTTTAGCCTTTTAAAGTTGGAGCAGATGCCTGTGGCCTGTTGGAGCTTCCATTTTGAAGCAAGGTGCTCCGCCTTTTTCGATTAGTTCCAGCTGACTCACGTGGATTTGACAACTACAAAATCAGCCGCGCCAAAAGCCAGTTAGATTCAACTGCGGAGCCACGACGGTGGGAAATGACTCGTTTGCAATCCCAGTAATTTAATGCACCATTACGCCCAGTTCAGTTTTTTATTGACTTAGACCGCAAGTTACCTATCTGTGATAGATAATGACTTAATAGACGTTTATTTTATTGAAAGTTACTTTATCCAAGGCCACTGTTTCTTGACCCCGGGCCTGGCAGGGATGCGGCCACACTCGCCAAACCTAATGGCTGATGTCTGGTGGGCCATCAAGGCTGTTTTCGGAGGGGTTATATGTTCCAGTCTGCTGGGTCTAAACAGCATAACAGTGGTTCTTCATCTCTGCTGGTTCGTTTGCTCACACTTGGCTCGACAAGATAATTGCTTTTCGAAACCGCTGCCAGCTTTTGGGGATGAGACGTGTCATAGGCTGGACAACAAAAATGTCGGACAAGTGTTTTCGGAGCTGTTTATAGTTTAATTGTGTCGGTGGACACATGCAACGTCTGATTTCTTTGTGTGGGCCTTTCGATCCGGAAGTGCATTTTTAGAAACATGTGAAATGACTCGACGTCGGCTTGATTGTTCGCTGCCATTAGTGTCCGCCCTAAATGTACATTCCAATGCTTCCCATCTTGGCTTGTATTTGCTACAACACTTAAACTGAGGGACTAGATAGTCATTATTTAAAATGATTTAATCTGTAAGCAGAGCCCTCATGCGCGTAATGTGTGGACGACACTGATACGCCCGTCGCCGGTAAAAGAGATAAAAATCATGTTTCACTGTCACTGAATAGTGTCCGACAAGCTAGCGAGACACAGACAAACCAAAGTGCACTGAGCTAATGTTTGATTAGCAAGACGACCGGATATAGAGAGATGAACTGCAAGCTGATGTTAGTTTAGCAGGACGACTGAGAGAACAGAGAAATGTGCTGCAAGCTAATGTTAGGTTAGCAATGAGATTGGATATAGCGAGATGAACTGCAGGCTAATGTTAGTTTAGCAAGAAGACAGAGAATATGGAAAGTTACACTGCAAGCTAAGGAGAGATTAGCAAGAAGCCTGAATACAGAGAGATGAACTGCAAGCTAATGTTAGTTTAGCAAGAAGACTGAGAAAATAGAGAGATACTCTTCAAGCTAACATTAGATTAGCAAGAAGACAGAACAGAGAGTGATACACTGCAAGCTAATGTTAGATTAGCAAGAAGACAGAGAATAGCGAGCGATGAACTGCAAGCTAAAGTTAGATTAGCAAGAATACCAAAAATAGAGATATGAACTGCACGCTAATGTTAGATTAGCAAGAAAACAGAATAGAAAAAGATGAACTGCAAGCTAATGTTAGTTTAGCAAGGAGACAGAGAATATGGAGAGATACACTGCAAGCTAAGGAGAGATTAGCAAGAAAACAGAATAGAAAAATGAACTGCAAGCTAATGTTAGATTAGCAGGAAGACGGAATATAGCGAGATGAACTGCAAGCTAATGTTAGTTTAGCTAAGGAAATAAGGGAAAACAGGTTGCATTTAAGACCAGATTAATTGCAGTCATTATGTGGATTCGTGCTACCATTTAATTTTACATTCCTCCTTTACATCTAATCCATCAGGCCTTTAAATTTCAGCCCTCTAATGTCTAAGACATTAAAAAAATAAAGGTCTCAAAGACGACCATCCTTCAGTCTGAGACAAAGAATGAAACCCTACACATCTGAGTTTGTTTACAGCCGCTCTGGAAAGTCTCCATTCATGGAAAACGCGGCCATGTTGGCAGGAGAATGTGAGCATTGACGTGTTTTGTTAGCAGTCAACACGGGTGTGCTCTGCTGGTTCATATGGGTACGGCCGCGTAAATGCTATTGATGTTATGTAAGGTTCTGTCATGGAATTACGGTGCTAATGAAGTGTGCGGTGAAATGGCATAGCAACACAAACAGAGCCCCCGGTACATGCACAGCTGATGGTTGGTGTACTTTACAGTATGTGAACATTTCATTTGAAGTCAA
This sequence comes from Dactylopterus volitans, assembly GCA_901007715.1. NCBI lineage: Eukaryota > Metazoa > Chordata > Actinopteri > Syngnathiformes > Dactylopteridae > Dactylopterus > Dactylopterus volitans. The sequence continues at coordinate 12,611 of CAAKHG010041288.1, read as the reverse complement.
ACATTAACCCTGCTGCCACAACTCACCCTTTTTATTTATACTTGATTATTATTTCATAGGACACCAATGTGCCACAAGCCAAGTGGGATATATGTACATTATTCCTCATAGTAGAAAGCAGGTTTTACAGATTGGAAACTATCAATAGAGATGGTAAAGTGGAATCATATATATATATATATACTTTTTAGCATGGCATATTTCATAGCTACGGAAGAGGATTAGGGCCAAAAAAAGTTAGAGTTCTGACTTTAAACTCGGAAATCCGAGAATTCTGAGAAAAAACTCAGAACTCTGACTTTAAAATTCAAATTCTGAGAGAAAACTCTGACTTTAAAAAAGTCTGACTTTAAAAGGGTCAGAATGCTGACTTCTTTTTTTTTTTTTTGGCCTTAATCCTCTTCCGCACATAATGCATTGTATAATACTACAAGCCAATAATGAAAAAGTGTCAGAATTCTGAGAAAAAAAACTCAGAAGTCTGACTTTAAACTTAAAATTCGGACGTTTTTAAAGTCAGAATTCGGACTTCTTTTTCTTTTGGCCCTAATCCTCTTCCGTACATAATGCAATGAATAAAACGAGTGAGAATAAGACGAATGAGAAAAAAAAAGAGTGCTTCAGCGCATACACACATTACACACATCTTTGAACATGACTACAGCAATTTGGGCCCAGTTTCTGTGTGTTTGACCTTGAAAAAATGTGTGTGTGGGTGGGAAGATCGGTGGGGGAAAAAAAAAAAAAAAAAGAGGCGGCCAAAGTTATGAACATGTGTCAGAGCGCTAAAGAGTGCTCACGCCAGGGGATAGCTCGGGCTGGTGATGGCCAGTGGTGCATGTATGGGTCACAGTGGTGCAATGGTGAGACGTAAAATGATTTTTCTATTTTCCGAAGGTCTCGCCAATTCATGAACCTGCAGTCTGGGTTGCACCTGCTTTCCCCCCCTGCAATCATTTTGTTGTCATGAAGGTGCTGGAGAACGTTAGCCAAGCCGTTGCCTACCTGTTTTTCCTCTTTTTAGACTGGCGTCAGTCTGGCCTAACGTCCCGTAAATGGTCCTAAAGCCTGAACCCTCGGGAATGAATCCCTTCACACTAGCAGCTAACCAAATTATGGTTCAGTCAGATCTGGAACAAGACCACCTTTATTGGTAGAACCTGCGTGGTGCCCACCATGGTCACCCCAGGAAATTTGCTAGGAAGATCAAGCTAGGAAGTCCAGAACCGAATGAGGACGGTGTGAAAGCGCCACGAGTTAGCTTCCCATCGCTAACCTGAACTAAACAAAACAAACTTCATTTGTGTCTTTATTATGATTATTATTGTTATTATCAGTGAGTCTGGAGAGGCTTTGCCTTTGAGAAACTGTTATGCAGGGCCAAAAATCACAGGCATGCGGAATACCTCATGTCCCACTGTTATTTACTGCGTTACTCTCTCTGGGAAACATGGCCACCACCAGCCCACCCTCCTAACCCCCCGTCTGTCTGTTGTCTGGCCTCAGATCCCTCTTGTTTGGTCAGATGGGCCCTGCAGGAACTACGAGCACATCTTCCTGGATACATGCGAGTCCCTTGCAGGACTATTTGACTCATAAAAAAACACATGAAGCTGCTGTGATGGATACTGTTTTTTTTCTTCTTTTTTTCCGGTTTTATTGAATACATCTGATCGCATGTTCGGCTCCGCCGGACGGTTTCACTTCTCTCCTCAAACTTGGAAGCGTCTCTTAGATTTATGAAGACTCAAAGTTAATTAGATACAGTAAATACAAAGGTCAGAGTGGTTCCTGTTGACATTTTAAAGGCGACACCCAGCTTTCACCTGGCAACAGCAATGTTCTTTACGTCCCCATTACTTTCGAACCAAGCCATATTTTCCAATGATAGCGTTTATAAGATAGTATATATGCTGTTCTTCCTGTGATGGGGATGTATCCAAACTGGAGATTAGAGTACAACGCGAACCACCTACTGCGTATCTTTCTCACATATCACATGAGTTCCTCCTCACTGTTGGGCAGAATTCAGAGTGCTGCAGACACTGTCGGAGTAAAAAATGAATCTGAAGTTAAAAGTCCGTTGATACTGATTGGATAAAGTGTTTAAACCACCGTCATCTCTGACCTCCGGACGCTGAGACGAGCGCGTCCTCACTGACGGACATTCGAATGGAAACTGCCTCCCGCCTCTCGGAGGCCTTATCGTGCCCCGTTATTGTTGCGTGAAAGCGTTTTTGCCTCTAAAATGCCATTGCCCCAACCTCCCAATGCAGAACCTGAAGCTGGTAAATCGTCTATTTTGTGGGGCACCTTCAAGGTCCCCCAGTTCTTCCATGGAACACTCGCCCCACGAGTCAAGACGAGACGGCAAAATGCCCTTTTAACTCCTCTAGACCACATTCCCGGCCATGCTTTCGCAGCTATTTAGCGACATATGTCCAAACAAATCCATGATGCAACCGAAGCCTGAGCCGCTCCATGCTGTTTCCACCATGTTGTTTTCAGTTGTACACCCCCCCCCCCCCCCCCCCCCCCCCCCCCCCCCCCCCCCCCCCCCCCCCCCCCCCTTCCTTTCCCCCCCCCCCCCCCCCCCCCCCCCCCCCCCCCCCAA
>CAAKHG010041277.1:1782-24737 GCA_901007715.1 Dactylopterus volitans | reverse complement strand
GCGCTTTGGAAAGGCACATCTGTCTCTTCGCATTTCCTCTGAAAGCTTTGAAGCCTGGAGACAAATCATGACCCAGATAGAGGGTCAAACGTGTCTCACAGCACTCATAAACCCCCAAAACTCCATTCTGCTTTACACTAAATATGTCCGCGTCCCTGCTCATGTCATACTACCAGAAAAAAAAGCAAAAAAAAACATACGCGCAATATATGATAAACAAATGCTTATGCCAATATTCTCATTACAAATCACATTGATTATTCCTGCTGGAGTATGAATGCAGCAGAACTTTTTTTCTAAACTAAATCCACTTGCAATTTCAATTTGAAGCCATATCACGACAGAAAATGCATAAACTTCAACAAAATTAGACTTTCTATTCAGCTGGTAGGTAAAAAAAAAAACCAAAACAAAAAAAAAAAAAAAACTATAACCACATAAAAAGGTGCATACTTTCACCCGAAGAGTAATAACGATGTGTCACCACATGCTGGAGTTCCAGACGGACCGGGGAGGGGATAGCAGAGCGGCGTCTGCGGTGATGAAAATTATGCAGCGCCAACCAAGCAACGGCGACCAAGCGCAGCCACTACAAGCCTACCTGCAGCCAGTGAAACGCAACCAGGAAGTGCGGCCGCCGGAAGTGGGCGTGCCTCCAAAACCAGTGAGAGACAGAGCGAGATGGACACCTCTCCTCTTTATAGATGATTGGGCCGGGGGGAACCAATAGAAGAGTCCCAATTACCCAAGCAGGGAAGACGTCCATCCTGCCGCTACCCCGCCCCGAATACGGGCCGCACGTTTCTGGCACGAAGAAGGCGCACAAGTGCCCGTTAAACCCGCAGGAGCGCAGGACTAAAGCTGCACAGGGGGTCACGGACGACAGCTGCAAGCGCCGGTGACCACGCGCAGTCAAGTGAGGGGACTTTGGATAGTTTTGTTTTTTTTTTTTTTGGCGTTTCAAGTACAAATCAATGGCTTCTGTGTGCAAATCACGAGATCACATCACGACATAATTAGACAATTGCAATCCTGCGCCTATGAACAGAGGCAGAGACGGACCGGAGAGCTAAAACGCCCAATCGTGTGCGTCACCGGATGCATGACTAGGTGAAATGTATACTGTTATAATATGTATAATATACAGTCTGTGTATTATATCTGACTGAGGATAAACTTAATATTCAAGCATATTTTTTGCGTTGTCATCCAAATACCAATATCCCTCTCAGCTCACTGTACTCCAGCAGCTTTAGATGCAGCAACTCCCAACTCGCTGCATGATAATGTAGCTCGTGAGCAGGCGTGAATGACGATGCCTGGCTACAAAAAAACACTGCACGCGTCAGGCCCACCTACCTGTAAAGAGCAGAGTGGCGAGCATCAGAAGCTGCAGCATCGTCTCTCCCGATGCAGGCAGAGTACTTTCAGCTCAGCCCCCCAAGCCCACTTTTAAAGCCCAAAAGTGAAACCAAAAAAAGCTTGTGATTTGATTTTAATACAGCTGTCTTGCAAATTTATCACCTCAGGCTCATTTTTTAAACGCTGATAGAGTTTCACCAATATCATATTGGATATTTAACAATTCAGCCTGGGCCCGGGCGACATTTTTGAGGCTGAACCTAATTAAACAACTTATCAAACTTAGAAGTACAACTACTGCACTGAATAGAAACTTTGAACTAATATTTTAGTCCTACTGCTCATTTTATGGACAGGCGGGAGGACCACATGCAATCCAGCCTCATTTGTAAACCTATTTGCATTTGTTTCACGCTTGTGTTCTTTTTTGGTGAGTCTTGTACTTCTAAAATGACTCCTTTAAAATTACAGTAATTTGTGTACTTACTGTAGTACAGCAACTTCAGTTACCTCAAGTGGTGAGAGAAAAAAAACAAACAAAAAAGCCTTGGCAACAGTCAATCACGCACATGCTATGATTTAGCTCTTGGTCAATTGTGTTTTATTTAAATATAAAATCTAATTCCTATCAAGGCATCCAAGACATGTCCTGAGAGCAGAGTTCATTTCTGGCAGACATTGCTGTGGTTACATGGTTTGTGCGGTGGGGTTTATTTTTCAAATGTATGATGATTAATGGCTGAAAACGAATGCCTCATTGGAACCTCGCAGGTACCAATAGGGAACAATGTTTAAATCAAATCAAACTTTATTTATATAGCACTTTTTATACATTAAAAACGCAAGACAAGGTGCTTCGCAAAATAAAAACATGCAGGGGAAATACAACAACTATTGAAAAATCCGCCCCTCCCAACCCCGCAGACACGCACACACTCAAACACACACATTCGCATACACAAAATTTATATTTTTTTCTCTTCTATACCTACAAAAATAAAAGTGATTTAAAACGTTTTAGAGTGAAATTTGAAGTTGAGGGACCCTACAAATACATAAAATGTATCATGATGCAAAAATACTGCCACCTTGTGTTCATCGGGCCATGTTGCACTTGGTGTTTTTACCTCATCCGGACCTCACTCGGCGGGAAAAGGCCAAATGGTTTACATGATGCAACAGTTGGTAGCACGCTGAGCAGTAAAACATGTATTGTTTCATTAAATCTATATTTACAGCCATTAAATCTATAAATCGGTCTAATCTGTGATGGACACATTTGGATTATTTCAAAAAGGAAGGCCACCATTACTTCCAGTAATTTAAAAGGCACACTGTAGAGGAGTGAAGGATTTAACAAAGGAAAAGAGCGCCATCTTGTGGACAGCGGCATGCCTCACCTCCGAGTGAGCGCCAGTGGCGGCAGACTGAGGTTTTCCGGGGGTCTCAGTTGCAGCAGTCGCTGGTGTACACGGCGTCACTATACACAGGATAAGCTTCACTATGTCTAGTTTGTATTGTGGTTGAACAAAGGTCGTTTTCTGTCTGTGTGAAAGTGCTGTACGGCCCAGTTTCTCCTAATTCCTGCAAAACGAGAAACTTAATTACAAATGTCCCTTAAATTAAATAATGAACAGCGTAAACACAGCAGACAACACAATTAAATAAAAAAATAAATACCGCGTTTGTAAGGCCAGTCACTTCTGCTCGCTGTCTGTTGGGTAAATGAGAAAGGAGTAAAAAGCAGGGACGCACTGAGAAGTGTGATGTTCATGTGTCAAACATAAAGTGTTGAAGTTGCTCCACTACCAAGATATTGACTTGAATTAAATCTTTCTCACTCCAGGGGCAGTTTATACGATGATTTAACCAAGCCGAGTCTCTTACCTGTGATTTTTTTTCCTGCAGATTAATACCAGCGTGACTCCAGCTACGATGACGAATGTGGTGACACCGGCAACAGCGATGTGCTCCGGCATTACTGCAGGTCCGCCGGCGTCTTCATCCGCAAATGTCTCATTTGCTGCGTTTGAAAAGAAACCTGTCAGCGGCGTCATGTTATACGACGTGATCACACTTTTAAATCCTCCTCCCTCCGCGGAAGACATCGCCAAGTCTGGACCGCGCTACGGGTCATTCGTTACACCGACAAATAGCATCAAACCCAGTTTCTTTCCAAAGGCAATTATCACTTTAAAATCAACTCAAACGTGCAAAATGGTTTATATGGCATTACACATGCAATATCAGCCACAATAGGATGGTAGTTTTACAACATCTTGGAAAACTACAATCCAATGTGGAGTCCCTCAAGGCTCAATTCTCGGACCATTATTATTCCTCATAAACGTTAATGACTTGGCTACTGTATCTGAAGACATCGACAAATAGCCTCAAAACTAATACGACTATAGCTGATGTACTGTGTTGAAATCTGGGTAAATACTTACACGAGCACCTTGCAAAGGATGTGCACATTGCAAATAAGGAGCAGTGAGGATAATAAATCATGTTGGATATCTTGATCATAGCGATCCTCTATTTTTTAAATTACAGACTTTGAAAATTGTGGACTTAGTTAAAGTTGGAACAGCAATCATAATGTTTAAAGCAAGAAATAATGCACTAACTGAAAACATTCAAAAAAAATGCTTCAAAATCGAGAAGGACAATATCATCTAAAAAGAAATCTAAATTTTAAACAACCTTCTGTACGTACTGCTCTTAAAGGCATGTGCAAATCAGTCTGTGGGGTAACTTTGTGGAACGATCTTGAGGAAGAAATTAACCGAAGCACGAGCTCTATACGGTTTAAAAAAGATACAAGAACACAATTCTTTGACGAATATAAAAATAAGGACATCTAAACAATTCTAGTTACTTTCTGTATGTATTTCTTGGATTATATGTGTTTCTTATATGCAATAATATGTATAATACATTATTATTATTTTATTTTTTGAGTTTAGGATATTGTAGGAGGCTGGTTTAAATATGCCTTGATCTTTGTATTAATTTTTGTTGTATTTATTATTTTTTTGTCATAAATTTTGTATTTTTTCAGTTGTATTCTATTTTATGATATTGTGAAAAAGGGAGACGACTAAATAAGCTTTCTGCTTCCTCCTGTCCCCTCTTGAATGCATTAATTTTTTGTTCTGCAATATCATTACTTTTAATTTAATGGTTATGTGTTATTGTTGTTAGAGATAAAAGCAAACAATGAACAAAAGAACAAACAAACTTTAAAATCAATTCAAACGTGCAAAATGGATCGTATAGCATGTCACATGCAATATCAAACACTTTAGCGCTTTTATCTTATTTACGCGCTTAGCTATGTAATCATATTCTAACTGGGCTCAGGTTTGATATGACTTGATGACTTTGTGTGCAACTGGATTTTAATGTGTGTACCTGATTTTAATGGCTGCATCTTAATGGCACCATGCGGAGAAGCACCTAAAATGTCGTTGTATTTCGCACCAATCACAATAAAAGCTTTCTATTCTGCTCCACTCTGTCAATTTACTATGATGTCAACAATTCTCTTGAAAGCAACTTGTATGTAGAGTCTAAGGTTGAGGCCAGAGTACAGTTAAATAAACTTAAATCTTACCTTGTGCAGTGATATTGAGATAATATTGAGAGATATTTGTTCCAAGAGAACTTGAACACTGGCAGGTGAAGTTCCCAGAATCCTCTGGTGTTAAAGTGTGCAGATGCAGAAACACAGTCTGATGGTGTTTCTTGATTGTGACCCTGGAGCCACATTGATTATCAAAGTCTTGCCCGTGTGTGTATCGCAGAAGACACTGTCCTCCTGTGCTCCGGTTGACCTTGCACACTATGAGTCCGATGATACTCGTTGTTACATTGGTGCATATTGGAATTAGATGTGAATTACCCCCGATAATATTCACAACTGCCACTGCAAATCAAAATGAAAACACTCAATGAGGTCATTAACATTTGAAAAATAATAAATTCCATGCTCTGCGTTACGAAAAGCGGTTTGTACATCACCTTTGGAGTTACTGAGTAAAGCTATCGGCGCGAGCAGAGCGAAACACAGCTTCCATCCATTCATTCTGGTTGAAGATGTCCAAGCCGCGGCGTCAGCGAGAGATTCAGCTCTCACATGAGCTGGTGTGGGCGTTTTCGGGGAGGAAGTGTGACGAATGAGTGCTTCTGCTATTGCGCTTACAGGTAGAACTGCGAGTAAGCGCACAAAGAAACCACACACACACACACACACAAAAAACAAACAACTTCTTAAACCACATAACATTATCAACGAAGAACCCTATTTCATCTGTATCAACTCTGACCATAATGCTTTTTTTTTGCGGTTGTTATTATTATTATTATTGATTTGTCTGTTGTGTATCTCAGTTTTCCACATCAGCTGTTCAGCAGTGAGACCTTTCAAAGTGCTGCTGGACACGCTTTAGATCCTCTCACCATCTGCAAGATGCATCGCGCACAACAAGCGCGAAATTTACAGGTCGGGGTACAATAAGGAGCGACCACGGGTAAAGGAAGTATACCGCAGAGGTGCAAGTTTGCGCCTGCCGTTGCAGCTGCTTTCACTCTTGCTTACTTACAGTACGGAAGATCAGAGCATCAGTATTCTATTTCGATTTTGCCCCGGAGAGCGCAGCGGAGAGGAAACCGGCCCCGGACGGTGAATATTGCAGCAAAACACACTCAAAGGCGACTGCTGTGTGGGGGCCCGCAGTCGACATACACTCATAAAATATTGCAATGTTGTCATTTGAATATTAAATGCTCAAATATTTCTAGTGTGCCAGATTGGTCTTTAACTCCCCACCCCCCTGTGATTATGTACAGCCGCACAGCTCTATAACGAGCAGAGTTGCAGGCAGTTCTTGTCACGTATTGGTCACCGGCTGCAAACTGCACCTCATCGACGTCTGAGTATTTTCAGCCTGACACACAGCAGAAGCCTAAAATTAATTCATGGGGCCTTTTTTTTTAATTATATACTCTCTCTATATGTGTGTGTGTAATGGCCACGGGTGAATGATGCATCAGCATCTGAGCTGCTCCATTCCATGACATAAATGAAGATGACTATGAACCACTGCACCGCTGCCCATCCATGATTCAAGTTTACTTTATTGTGATCTCGGCTGAAAATAGAAGGGCAAACGTATTAATATAACATCATAAATAGTACTTTATGCAGTGCAAAGCGGCGGTTCTTGCACAGCACTCAGCAGCGGTAAACTTGCAGGTAATTCATTGTATCTTGTCCTGCATGGAGAAACTGCTCATCTCATTTTCTTATGCTGGTTTTATTGCGTTAATACGCGCCTGCGCTTTGGAAAGGCACATCTGTCTCTTCGCATTTCCTCTGAAAGCTTTGAAGCCTGGAGACAAATCATGACCCAGATAGAGAGTCAAACGTGTCTCACAGCACTCATAAACCCCCAAAACTCCATTCTGCTTTACGCTAAATATGTCTGGTAGCATGTCATACTACCAAAAAAATAAAAAAAATAAACACACACACACAAAATATGATAAACAAATGCTCATGCCAATATTCTCAAATGATTATCCTGCTGGAATATGAATACAGCACAACTTTTTTTTCTAAACTAAATCCACTTGCAATTTCACTTTGAAGCCATATTCCAATAAAAAAATGCATAAACTTCAACAAAATTAGACTTTCTATTCAGTCAGTAGATTAAAAAAAAAATACTAACACATAAAAACGTACTTCTATGACTGCACGGAAATAAAACTTCACCTGTGGCCCTCGTAGCGTGTCAGCGGAGCACGACAGAACGAGGAGGTGGCAGATGAGTGGTGAGCGCATGAGGCTGCGCAGATGAAGCGTAAAGGAAATAAGTAATTGTTGAAAAGGTATAATTCTATCAGCCTGGCAGATGAAGCACTGTTAATTCAGGCAGTAAACTTCGTTATACATCCAAGGACATACACTTACTTGATATCATACGAAGGATTAGATTAAGTATAAAATAAAAAAAAAGCAAGAGAATGAAAATATGAATTACAAAGCTTCGAGTCGAGTTGCACTAATTCTTTATTTCAACTGCGCAGTGAGATTAATTCTACCTCATAGAATATCTATTTACAATATTGAGATTAAATTCTTACAGGAAATAAGTCGATTAAAATGTTAGACTGTATATAGATTATAAAACACATAATAATGATGATAGCATTGTCTCTCTGTAAGATGTCGTCATTGCATGTTTCCGCAAGTGTCCACTAGGCGGCGCCAAATCGCCGTGAGATAAGTTGGTGTGGCGCAAGGGCTTCTGGGAAATAAATGTCCTCCCGTGAACGAATCATGAGCTAGCCACAAGCAGGTAACTTGAGTGTTAGCCGTTCGAATTTTGCACGCAGTTACATTTCGCGGGTTTTTTTTTTATATGTAATAAGCGTTTCGGAATGTTAAACTCGTCTTTCCGGCGTTTGTTTGTCTCGGCATGTAAACGTTTTCCTTCCCACCTATGAACATTTAAGTTTAGCCTGCGCAAAAACGGGCATTTCGACGCAACGTGTTTAGCGTAGCTTGCCTTTTTTTTTGTTGGTCGTTTAATGTCGGTATGTTGACTTTCTCTCTCTCTCTCTCTTTCAGAATATCGATCCCAGTTCGCAGTCTCGGCGGTAGCGACGTTAGCGGGGAGCTGCGCGGAGCCGCGGCGCGTCTGTCGCCATGGTGAGCGGCGGCCGCGCGGTCTCGCTGTTTACGCACCGGCCGCAGGTTCCGTCTGTGGCCGGGAGAAGGTGCACGGAATCTCCGTTAGCATAGCAGGTCACAAGCGGCAGCAGTTTAGCGGGGAGACTTTTTAAATAGTTTTTGGCGTTTTAAGTACATTTTAATTGCCTTTGCGTCCACCGGCGTCCAAACCAATACGTGTGCTTGTAGGAAATTCATGCTAGCACATACTATGGATCACAGGATCATATCACTATGTTGTTCTATCGATTGTCAAAGAGTCTGTAGCAACATGATTTGGGTGCGATTGAGTGGGCTGCCATCGTCCGCTGCTAGCATACAGCCATTAGATACGTATCAGCAACCAAAACGAATTAATATTTAATCAAGACAATTGCATTTCTGTGCTTATCCAAACGTTTAACAGTCTGTTGTTTATCATTAAGAAAAAAAACCCACAAAACATCTGGTCAGAATGAAGTGTCACATTCCTCATGTGTACGTGTAAATGGTTTTAAATGGTTACAAAGACGTGCCACGGGAACTTCAGTATAAAAGCTCTTATTAAAGAAGCACGACGTCGACCTATGTTTTTATTTTGCGTCTGAGATGTGTGGTCATGTGTTGCTGGATCGTTGAATCGTCGCACCCCTGCTCGTTTAACGCGTCTTCCCTTCGGCAGGAGCACGTGAGCGCCGTCATGTCCTGGTTCTCCGGCTCTGTGTACCGCCCGTACTGGCGGCACTACCAGCGGGCCATGGCCTGGCACCAGAGACACAGGCGCGCCTACCAAAAGGCCTTGGAGGCTGCTTACGGCCCCGGCTACTGCCACCGGCGCGGCCCGGGCAGCCGCCAGCGCTACGCCGACTGGCACGCCAGGGAGAGTGACAGCGAGGAGGAGGAGGGTGAAGACGAGGAGAGCAGCTCCGGGAGCGAGATCGAGTGTGACGTCAGCAACATGGAGATCAGCGATGAGCTCCGGCAGTACTTCGCCCAGACGGAGAAACACAGAGAGGAGCTGAGTAAGAGCACAAAGCCTAAGAGTGGCACCGATAGCGAGCTTAGAAGAGTTAATCGCCCTCGTTTAAATGCTTTGTGATTTTTTTCAGTAAAAAGAAAGATAAAAAGCGTAAGTAGGCTGCTTGCTTTTTTTTTTTTTGCCTAAAAATAACATTTCCTGTTCTTTGCAGAGAGGCAGCAGCAGATTGAAGACGAGCGCCACGGCGGCTACGTGCCGGCCGACCAGGACCTGCGCGGCGCCTCTTGGCGGGTCAGCGCGGCGCCTCCCGCCGAGCGGCCCGGCGAGAGGCGCCGGGCCGAGATGAAGAAGCTGTACGGCGACGACGCGGCCAAGATCCAGGCCATGGAGGCAGCCATGCAGCTGGCCTTCGACAGGAACTGTGACCGCAAGCAGCCCAAGTACTGGCCCGTCATCCCGCTGAGGCTGTGACAGCGCGGCGGTCCGGGGGGGGGGGCCGGGCGGCTGCTCCGAGCACCCGAAACAGGTAAACCGTCTCGGGCGGGGAAAGACGCGAATGGCACCGCCGGCCCCCCAAGACGAAGACGGCTTGCGGTTGCGCTCGCCGGGGCGTCGCGAGCTGCTTTCAGTGTTATTGCGTCTGGACACGAGCGGAGCGCGGCCTGGGATTTCAAGCGCTCGCTCTGTAAGCATTCGTTTGCCAGCTCCTCGATGTTGGAAGCAACAACCCCCCCCCAAAAAAAAAACAAAAAAACAAAAAAAACAACAACTAGTGTGAGTGTCAGCCGAGGGTCAGAGGTACAGTAAAACGGCCGCTGTAGGTGATGTAAATAGAGCCAAACAACGTGCGCCTGCATGCCTCCTCCTAATCTGTTTTGGTTTCCCCTCCAGCCCGCTGATGCTTCACGCTGCAGCAGCTCCTCTTATGCCTGTCAACTTAATTTAAGCACAAAAAGCAGCCCCCCCTGCTCCTCCTCCTCCTCCGTTCAGATTTAACAGCCGCCCTGCATGGCTGCCTCTGACATCCTCAAATGGGGTCTCTCGGCATTTTTGTGGTCGCTGAGGAGGGACCCTTAAAGTGACCCCCCACCCTTTTTTTTTTTTTTTTTTTTTAAATTTTATATTTTTAAAATGGACTATTTATAATAAAGTGATTTTTTTTTTTTTTTTGGAATAAACCTGTTTTTACTGGCATATCCTGGCTATTTGCTCTTGATTACGTCATACTGAGACCCAGCTCTCGGACAGTCACTTGCACATGCACCAGTTCAGATAAAGTCGGGTTTCCATTCTCAATCGTGAACCCGGGCGGCCGCGAATAGCTGCTGTTGAGAAGGTGTCATCGCTTTTAAACTAATAATACCTGTTAGCTTTGAAGAAAGCCTGGCAAACGTGAGTTTCTCACCTTTTCAAAAGTATAGATGAAGCAGACTTAAAGTGACTTTAAGTCAATCATCCCCACATTCAAATACTGTCGGTCACTTGAAGCGAGAAAGTCAAATAAATGGGTCATTAATGGTAAAACTATTCAACTTCATTTTGTAAAATATCTTTCTCCGCTGTGATGGAAAAAGTGATGGTCAACCTACATGGCCGCGTTATTCGGTTGACATGAGGTTTTTTTTATTTATTTTTTTTATCTTGCAGTCATGCTGATTGTGCTCATGGAATACAATCACAGTGCGAGTTCTAATCCAACATTTCAATCTCAATAGATCATACGGACCGAGGACGATAGATCCTGCAGTATCCATTGTCCTATATTCACATCCAGCATCGCGCTATTATTGGATGAGGAGATCTCAGTCTGACAGACGCCCCTGGCCTCTTTTTTTTTTTTTAATGGCAGGGAAACAATTTGAATAATTACGACCCTTAATTCTTCCTATTGGGATCTGGAATGTGTCTGCACCACTCATAGGCTCGTCAATCTTTTTGTTTATTAATTTTGTTGCAGGTTTTTTTTGCCTTCAACAAAGCGTATAGTTCTTTTGAATAAGTCGATAAGTAAAGTAAGCGTGCAACTTTTAAGTATAATACTCTGACCTGCATATGTGAGAATCGGGACAGGGTTTATTGCCGAGTTTTTTCAGAATATGAGTAAAAAAAATGCTGCATTCAAGACATAAATATAAGCCAAGTAGATACAATCAAAGAAAATATAAAAAGTGAATAAGTTCAATGTATCTGAAGGCTGCACAGTCTCTGCAGGATCATGGAAAAAAAAAAGGTTAGATATTCTTATACATCATCATTAGCTGCAGCCAGTCAAGGTGGATCAAGTTTCTATGCATCATGGAATTATGCAAATGAATCATCTGGCAGTTTTTGAGTGTAAATGTCTCAAAAAATGCCTCAAACGTGACAAGAGCCCATTAACTTTTAAGCCCAAAAGGCTACCAACCACCGGCGTAGTATTCAACCTCATAACTCTCAAATCTCAACACAAATAGCAGCACAAAGTCACACTTGAGGAGCATCTCTAACAGTTGATTACTGCATTCAGATGTGACCAGTTTTTAATTTTAAATTTATGGGCACATGAAAAAAAGCAGCCCATAATATAATAATACCGCCAACTACAATTAGTTAAATTGGAACGTGATAATCCATTGAAGACAGTCATATTAGAGCTCGCAGAGTACTGGGATTAATGAGGTCTGATCCATCTCTCGTCCCGGCCGTGACGTCACGCCTCCCCACCCCCCCTCAGGCCACCTCCATCCAACCTGTGGACATCATCTGGAACTTTGCGCGCATTTTCCCCTCCTCAGATTCCACAGACGCTGAACGATGGGTAGGTGAACTGCGGTTTTTTTTTTTGTTTTTTTTTAAACCACGAGAAGAAGAAGTCACTCGGAGGTCACTTCGAGCTGACGGGCTGTCTTTGGACGCCTGGACGCGCGCTGGCCGCGCTTTTGTTTGCGCCGTTTCGCTGCGGTTGACGCGGCTGCGCGTGGGCTGTGCGCGGTAAAAGCTTCGCTCGGGGTCTCCCGCGTCCCCCCCCTACAACCCTCCGATCCCCCCCCCCCCCCGACGTCCACGTCGCCGCGCTTTCGGTCGGTGTGATCCCATCAGTTCTGGTGTCAGTTTGGGGTTTTTGCGTCATTACGCAGCGGAGGTGCGCGCGCCTTTGCGCTTAATCGGCGCTGGACCACAACAGCAGCAGGGGGGGGAAAAAATGGCAGAAAATACACTTCACTTCCTTGTGTGTGTGTGTGTGTGTGTTTATGCGTGTGTGTGCTGCAGGCTCCTGTACCACTTTAAAGATTAAGGCAAAAGCTTGACATTTTTTTTACCCCCCCACCTCCTTATATGGGCAGTACCACCTGCATTCAAATATATTTTACCATCACCTGTATTTTTGACTGCTTTTCAGGAGCTCAGCCGTCTGTTTTTAAGATACTTTTTTGTCAAATGTAAGGTTCTGTGGCCGCGCGCTCGCCGGCGCAAAAGCTTCACCTCATCCGTCAACTCCTCATGTGAGATGTCCGGGCTGATTGGATTAAGAGGGAGTGATCAGCTCCCCTCGCTGTGGATTACGCAGGCGGGACAAGCCTGCAACCTTTTTTTGAGGGCGGCAGGCAGGGTTCTGCTGGCTGAAATGTATCATAACGGCCCTCACACATGCACCTGGAACGTAGGTTAGACGAGCGCGCGAGCAGGTCACAGTCATTTCATTCCCGGGGTTAACGCCTCTCGCCGCTTATCAACACGACTGGACCAGGATGCAGGGAAAGATTAGCGACTATATGCTGATGACGCCGTGCGATTACTTCTCACATGAGCAGCAGGTTGGCTTCTCCTTTCCCGTGCTGTTTTTTTTTTTTTTTCCAGCTGAATCGTAGCAGCAGCAGCGGCGATGACATTTTGAGTGGCGCCGGAAAACACTAATATGCCGGCCAATCAAAGTCAGAAGCTGACGACAAACAAGCGTGGGGGGAAGGACATTAAGTCTGAGGTTGTGTGGCCTGCGTGCGTGTGTGTGTGTGATACACAGAATTAAAGTCACGGGTGTGTGGGTAGACGTTGACCCTCGCGCCTGCTTTCCTTCTCGTATGTCTTCCCGGATTCCGAGAAGCTGGGAAGGCGAAATCGCAGCAAAGTAACGATTGAACCCAAAAGTGCTTTTCATGGTTCTCAAAGACACTTTACGGAGTAAAATCTAATCATGGGGCTCCCACGATTGGAAATAGGCATCATAAGTTGAAATTGTTGCAAAGCATCGCACATTAAAAGCAAGTTAGAGGAGCGTCGGCGTGCTCTGCGTGACGTCGTTAAGATGGCGGCGACGTGACGGCTGTGATGCGCCCCTGACGGCGGCGGCGGCGGCGGCGGCGGCGGCGCTGCTGCTGGTGATGTCATGAGGTGCCGCTTCTGACCCCGGACTGTGCGCGAATCGCTGCGCTCGGGCGGCTCTTTGAACCGCCCGAGCCGGGATTAAAAGTTCCTCTGGTCTGATTCTCTTCCTGGAAAATCCCCCACCGCCCTCCACCACAGCCCGAAACATCGTTCCAGAGGATCCCTTTTTCTCACGTATCACAGCAGCGGGGCCGGGACGCTGCTTTGAGCGGACTTGCTACCAGTAGCGCTGGTTTTTGATCGCGCTGAAGCTTCTGTCGGGCCCTCCTCCTTCCATAGGCTCCTTCTTTGTCTCCCATTCACAACATCTGTTTCCAATGAGGCGGCGGGGGCTGTTTATCGCCCTCGGGCCGGTGAGAAGTTGAGAACAGACAGGATGTAGCCAAGTGACATTGATTTACTGCGACGGTGGAGGGAGGTGGGGACGTGGGGGGGGGCCACCGGAGCCATTTTTCTGCAGGACGCCGTCGTGAACATCTCGTCTTTCGCCTCCCCAAAATGCTCCTCCTGCCTCATCACCGTGAGCATCCCCCTCCCCACCCAACCTACCCCCCTCCGCCCCTCTTTCATCTGCTCCTCTCATCATCTCCCCGCTCATTGTCTTCATCATTATTCTCTCCACCCCTCCTCTGACTCCACCCCTCCCCTCCCTATCCCCCCCCCCCCCTCGCTCCCCCCGGCCCCCTTCCATGAATTCGCTCTTTGTGCTGCAGCTCGGCTGCGCGCGGCCGCTCACATCACATCCGCCCGCTCTGATCCGCAGAGCGGCTGCCGAATGTCGTCGTCGAGCCGTCAGAAGCCGCAGAATTTCGGAGGATTGTTTTACGGCTGAGGAGATAAATGATCGACTCAGCTGGAGGAATTTTAAAACAAACAACAACAACAACACCAACAAAAAAAAAAAAAAAAAAGCCAGACCGCTGACCCGATTTCAGTATATTTAGCACCATTTTAACGACGGCGGCGATGTCATAATTACACTCCGGGAACAGCTGAACACAAGTTTTGGAGAGTTTGGGCTTCAGCGGGGTTCAATCTGAAGTTACAAGCATTTCTTCTGGCTCGTCACATACAGAAGCGAACTTATTCCGGGCGTTACATAACGCTGCCGGGGAACATAGCTCAGCTTCTCCAAACCGGGGATGTCAAATGAGCTCTGAGGGTTGCGGACTCGAATGAACGCGAGCTAACTTGTCGATGGGAGAAAAAAAAAAAACCCCAAAAAACGCAAGAGTCAAATTAACGCCGGCAAAGCTGCGAAACTCGGAACAGGAAGCCCTCGAACGCATCCCGGCTCTGACTCGAGTGGCTCGAAAACGGCGCGCGGGTGACGCCGAAGGAGGCCGAAGGTGAAGCCGGGGCGGCAGTAAGCTCATGTTTTACTGGCGGGCAGCTTTCAGTTCTGCGATTTCGCTGGAGATGTCGGTGCTCCTGCCGGTGCAGGAGTGTGAAGGCAGGGCAGGAAGGTTCCGGCGCGCGCCCCCAGAGATAACAGAAGCCACAGAGACTTAAGGGCTAGATTAGGAATCACGAACAGCCAAAGTGTGTTTTCTCGTCCATATTTCCGATCAGTCAGTCTGGATGGCCTGACGGTCGTTTCATATTTGCGTGTCTTCACTCAGCCGGTTCTCCTGCTCGCTGAAATGATCTTTTAGCTTTAAGGCCACGATGGATCTCGCATCATATGATAACACACACACTTTTAAGCAATTTCACCGCCTGCATAATACTTTATTGCTTGTTTTTATTGCTTAATGCTGACTTTTTTTTTCTATGTCTTGTTCATTTCTGCTTTTTTTTTTTTAAATCTCTGCCGTTTTTTGTTTTTTTTCAAATCTATGTGCGCAGGTCTTTATTTATCTTCAGTTCTTTATTTTTACACCCTTGCACAAAGCACTGCTTCATTTTTTTTTCAATATTCCAACCGCTGCTTTCTATACACCCACCCTCCCATCTTTCATATTTCATAATGTAGGCTACAGTCTCTCTCTCTCTCTCTCTCTCCCGTCCTGCATTTGAGGCTCAGCCCAACGGCTACTTTGATGTGTCGGAATGAGTGGTTGTTCGAGAGGACCTGTTGCCATGGTGACGCAGCGATGCACAAGACTCAGGGGCGGGCGTCATCTCAAATCCAGGCACATGCGAACAGTCATGGATGCGATCCGGCGAGCCCACGCAGAGAAAAAATAGACCACATTTCTCTGTGCATATATATATATATATATATATATATATACAGTACATAAATGCACATGACCCACAAACAGCAGGGGATTGCCACGCCCCCCCTCCACCGCTGCTCGCCCAACCAAAATTGATGACGGCGGCGGCGGCGACGATGAAGATGATGCGCCCACCCTGCCTCGCGCTTTCCCGTCCCCGCGGTGACTCACGCATAGGTGGACGCGCGCTCGCTTCCACTGTACCGCTCGCTCGCGCCGCAGTCCGGTACAGTAGGTCACAGGTGCGGCAGCTCCCGCGTCACGTGACCCGCCGAGGTCACGTGACGAGAGCAGGCAGTCTGGAAGGAGTGGGGGAGCGAGCGCGTGTGTGTGTGTGTTTTGCTTGGATGGGGTGTATGTGCTCTTATTGGGATGACATCGAATCAACATGTGGAACAGACTGTAGACCAAATCTGGGCCAGCGGGATTAGCAGCTCGTCGGATAAATTGCTAGATGGAGGGGTGGGGCGGAGGGGGTGGAGGGATGAGTGTGTGTGTGTGTGTGTGTGTGTGTGTGTGTGCGCGTAGGTGCGGACGCCATCCGCACTGACAAGAGTCGTCGGATATTGTGGATAAGGTGAGACGCGTCGGTGTGCGTGCGGGAGTGCAGCGTCCCGGCGCGGCGAGTGAAGAGGGGAAACTTCGCAATCGCATGCAAATTTTGGCGGCGGCGCGGCAGCGCAGGTGTGCGCTTGGCTCTGCGGCAGCGGTGACGACGCGTGATGGAATTAGTTTGCATGAATTTGCATTTAAGGTGCCTGCGTTCTGGTTCAGCCGCGGGTCGGAGGAATGAAGGGGAAGAGGGAGCCAAGCACTGAAACGCCGAGATCACAGCGGCTGTGTTGAATCTGTGCACGTGTTGCCGTCGTTCGATTCTGTATGTGCGCATGCGTGTGTGTATGTGTGTGTGTGTGTGTGTGTGTGTGTGTGTATAGATTAACCTTTGCGAGAATCTGACAGTTCCGCTGAGGGATGAGAGGGAAACGTCTCCTTGGTGACCGACAGCTGAGGGTGGGGTGGGAGTGTGGGGTTGGGTGGCGGGGAGGGGAGAGGGGACAAAACTAGGTCATCATCATCATCATCACCACCACAGATTAAGGTCCCAGATCGGGACATGCTCACACACACACACACACACACACACACACATGCACAGAGCCACAAACATGTTGTTATACACACAAACACACACACACAGATGAGAGGATTCCTTTCAGGTGAGCGACAAGACAAAGCAACATTTAGGTCTCTTTCTCTGCCAAAGGTTTCCCTTTTAGAGGAAGCCAGAAGCCCATTAAAATGGCAGGGATTAGACTAAAGCAACAGCGGGAGGCTCATAAAACCGTCGCTGAGACACTGCCTGCGCCCGCGTGTGTGTGTGTGTGTGTGTGTCTTTGGGTGTTTGCTAAAGTGATGGCCTCCATTCAGCACTAATGATAAAACACCCCTATTTGGATAATGGAGGCGGATGAGTCAAACACGCAGGTTGAGGCAGAGCGGCTGCCATCGCACGGCGGCAGGAAGCTCCCTCCAGCGAGGGAAAAACGCACGCCTTCGCCGCGATTCCCTTCGATCCCGCGGCGCCGAACGCAGCCGGCTCGGAGCGGCGCGGCGGCGGTGGTCTCCCGAGGTGTCGGACAGGCAGCCGGTGGAGGTTCGCGGTGAGGTCAACCTTCGGGGGTCAGAGCTCAGAGCCCGACAGTCAGCGCCAGAGACCCGTAATGCTCCCGAGCGGCGTGTCAGGAGGACAGTTAAAAAGGTCAGCGCGGCGCCCGCGGCGCCCGCGGCGTCGCTCGGCAACGGCGTCAGCGCTACATTAGTGCCCTCCGATGCCGTCTGCGTCGGAGCTTCGTCCGCCTGACAGCTGTTCCATCTCGGGTCTTCACACGTCGGTTCCATTTCTAACTCAAGCGCATCAGCCCGTGAGAACGAGCCCGGTTTTCGCAGAGCTGAAACTTTGCGTTGTCGCGCTGTTGCCCCTTATTTCAAAAAAAGACAGACTCGCCCTGTCGCGTCTCAAGTTGCATTTAGCATGTTGCTCTTCAAAGCTGGATTGTTTTTTTCTTTGGTTACTTCAAGTCGCCTGCAGCAATTTCACTTGTCAGCTAACATTTATATTAACTCGACAGCTCCTCAAAATTTAAGCCAAAAGACCTCCATCACCCCCTCGTGTCCCTTGTGGCTGGCTGCAGGATAG
The DNA here is from genome assembly GCA_901007715.1 of Dactylopterus volitans. Classification (NCBI taxonomy): domain Eukaryota; kingdom Metazoa; phylum Chordata; class Actinopteri; order Syngnathiformes; family Dactylopteridae; genus Dactylopterus; species Dactylopterus volitans. The sequence continues at coordinate 6,894 of CAAKHG010041277.1, read as the reverse complement.
GTCGTAAATCCCGCTACTTCCATGTTCCCAGATGGGACCCATGAAAGTGCTTATCATACTTTTTTTTTTTTTCCCTGCACAGATGGTTTCTGGCATTTTAGGTAATTCTAACCACGGCCTTTAATTCTAACCATGATATGTTGAGCGGTGGGTGACATCGTGATTAACAGGTGCACCTTTCTGCGGACGTTAATGGCAGTGAACCAGTCGGGCCGACTGGGTTGGAGCAGGACCTCCACAGAGCGGCCCCACCTCATGTTTGCTACTGCACAGACTCCCAGTGAGGGAGGTGGCACGGCGTCCAGATTATGATATACAGTCTAGTGGGCGGGGGGGCGGGGGTGGGTAAATGGGTCATTTTTCCCTCACAGAAGAAAAAGCCAAGGAAACTCACCCTGAGAGTGACACGGGTGGTCGTTTGACACTTGTGATATTTTAGAAATCCACCCCGCGGCGGTTGGGATATTTCAGTCTCAACCGAAGCGGTGGACTGACCGGACCTGCGTTGCCATAACGATGCTGCTGCGGTCAAAAGGAAAAAAACACAACCCGAAAAAAAACGCTGCTCTGCCCCCGCCCCGACAGAGGCGCGAGAACCCGAAGCGTCCGACGCTGATGAAACCCGGACGACGTGACGCATCTTGCCGCTGACCTCTTTCATTCACGGGGGGGTTAGAGGGGACCGGGAGGGAGGGGGGACTGACACCCCGCTTTAACTGTCCGCACGATTATCATGCAGTTATCGAGCGTCAACACTGGAAGCCTGACAAATCGGTGGTGAGACAACAGCGGCCGCCTGCCAGCAGCTGCGGCCGTCATCCGGGCTGTCACGGGAGCGGGGCGGTGCGCCGCCGCCGCCGCCGCCGCTGCACTGATAAGATTTGCCTCAGTCGGCCTCTCATTAATTTTTGCTCCCGGCAGACTCGAGCGGGCCACGGGAGAAGTTTTCACTCAGAACCGATAGCATCGCAAAAAAAAAAAAAAGAAAGAAAGAAAATAAATAAATAAATAAGTGAATCAGCGCCGCTCGCTGTGTTAGAGGTCTCCATGGCAACAGAAGCACCCGTGCCAGGCTGTTCTGATGCAGAGGACGTGAGAGTCGGCTTCTCGTGGAGATACGTTGTCGTCGTCGCTGCTTCCTCGCAGAGGAGCGCCCCCGCGTTCTTCTCCTGCCCCGCCGCGCTCCACATCTGGAGCTGCTATGTCCTCGTTACGCCGGGACGACCCCATCTGGGCCGCGCCGTCGCTCCTCCGGCTCACTGTAATGAGGGAGGACGGGCGTCCACGGCTCCCACTTTAATGGATGCCGAGACTTGTGGAGGTGGAGGAAAGTTTCTGGGCTCCCCAGCTTGCCTCAAATTGGCCCGAGATGGAATCCGATTCGGCGACTCTGAGCGACGAGGCTTCGAAATGTCGCCGCGAGATGATTTGCCGCTGATGGGGCGCTGCAACCCCGATTCTGAAAACGCTGGCACTTTGTGTAAATGTGAACAAAAGCAGAACGCGATGATTTTCTGACATAAATGTCTGTCAAAACTCAGTTGAATACAATAGAGACGCAAGGTCAAGTCAAGTGAAGCTAAAAGGGTGAGGGAATGTTTCCTAACATGGAAAATGGGAAAGAATTTAACCTTCAAGACCCCAGTGATTTGTCTTTATCGCTAAAAGGAGAGCTGATGTAACATCGGGGTAAACGTGCCACCGTACCAACTTTTTTTTTTTGTGTGGAACTTTTAGGCACCAAATTTAGAATGAGTGTAATTTTGCAAAATTAAGCATGAGCATGAAAAATCGACTGTTATTTCGGATTCAATATAAGAACCATTGACGTTACGTTGACAATGATTGTATCTACATTTCACGCAGGGTATTTTGGAAACAGCGTCGCACCATGACTATAATGCGAACGGGGATTTTCACATACTGCATATGCAGGAGCGAGCTGGTGCATTATGGGTGAGGCTGATTGGCTCGTGGCATTGATCCGGGTTGGCCGGGAGACTTCCGACTTTCTGACGTGTCCGAAAACCCGGCGTTTGTCATGTTTCGGGCCAGAGTGCACGCACTGAGCATGTGCGTGTGAATGTGAGTGAGTGTGTGTGTGTTTGTGAGTGTTTGTGTGTGTGACAGGGTGATGGTGACTAGAGCCAGAGAGCGCTGTATCTCATCTTCTGGACAAGTCCTTAATCTGTGTGACCCAGCGAGGGATTATGGGGGTTCTGGGAGAAATAAGGGAGTTGAAATTCACCCTTCAAGCCCAATAAGTTTTGAAGCGTGTGCTTGCGTATGTGTGTGTGTGTGTGTGTGTGTGTGTGTGTGTGTGTGTGTGTGTTTGCGTGTGTGTGCTTTATTGTCATGGCGAAGGCAGACTTTTCTTCCTGCGCTCACTGCAAGAACGGCATGATGACATTTGCATCCGAGATTTACAGCTTAAGCGCGCGGCAGCAACACAAACCATGATTGCGCGTATAATTTCGCTGTGTGCGGAGACCTGGTCAGCCCGAGCGCATCAATGCTAAATTTACATTCCATCCTCTGAAATAAATCATTTGTTTGTTTATTTATTTAGCCTTTATGTAACCAGATGAAATCCCGTTGAGATCCAGATGTCTTTTACAAGGGCGACCTGGCCAAGAGGTCAGCGAACACACCTCATAATAGACACAAGTTCAAATTCAGATTAAAAAAAAGAATACATTAAAATGGACAATAATTTAGGAATCACAGTTTGCAAATTAATAATTCAATGGATTCTCGTTGTGTGACGTTAAAGATGGAACAAAAACGCTTTTAGTGAATGTAATAATAATTATGATTGTGAAGCTAATAGCTCAAACGTCAGACTTTATATCTTGATTGAAATTAGCACAACACGTTCATGGTTTGTAACCTGTGTTCACAGAGCTGGACGCCGTGTTAATCTTAATCTGAATTTGAGTAAAACTTTGTGTGAGCCGTCTCCTGTACATTACTCGCATGCGCGCTCATCCGGCAAAGCAGAATCTGTTCCGGCCCAATAAAAGACGCCCCTGCCGCTAAACGGGGGCCGCCGCGCCGCGCAATGAAACCTGAGCATCCTTTGATGCCGCTTAACCCTCGCGGATGCTGCGTTGCCACGACAGCACTGAGATCCTCGTAACGAGGAGGATGTGTGAATGAAAAAAAAAAAAAAAAAAAGCAGCTGCTGCAGCAAACGATCTGCCGAGCGCGTAGCTAAAGAAACAAGCGGCGACGGTTGGCGCGGCGTCACCTTTTAAAGCGGCAGCGAGGGTTTTGTTTTTTTCGTTTTTCCCTGAGTCCTCTTGGCGCCTGATTGCCCCCACTCCCGTTGGCGCTTGTGGCCCCTGCCGCAGTCGCACGCTGGAACGCTAGCGGCTAGCAGCTACGCCGCGTTGGCCGGAGTTACAGCGTGGAATAACACTCGCTGAAGTTTGTGCGGACGACGAATCGCCGCGTACCGTCGGGAAAAAGACTGTAAGACCGGTTCTTTTTGCTGTTTGGAACATAAACCGTCTCCGTTTAGCTTCTTAATCGCGTGGATTTTGACGCGAGGAACGATTGGCATACTTTTTTTTTTTTTTTTTTTTTTTACACACGCCGTAAAATGACTTGATTACCACCACTAATGATAATAACAGCATAACAATAAGCGGATTAGTCAGGAACGTTTGGGCGCAGATTTTCTTCCAGCAGCCCGGGGCAGATGTTCCGGCTCGGCCTCCGCGGAGACAATCGGCCGGTCGGCCAAAGCAAACTGCTATTACTCAGTCGATTATCCGGTGGATCGGGTTTCCTCCTGGCTCGGTGTCAGGGAGCCATTCAAATGTCACGGAGCCGGCGTGAGTGATGACCCTCTCTGGTTCAGCGGCGCACGGGCGCATGGCGGGTGTTAATTTCAGCCCTGCGGGCGAACGCGTCCACTTAATGTCATATATGTCATGCTAGCCTTTGATATGTTTTGTGGTATGAAACAGCGGGGGTTGCCATTGTTGGTGGTGTGTGTGTGTGTGTGTGTGTTAAGGGGGGGGGGGGGTCCTTAACTAGACTGTTGTGTGGGCTGAGCTCTGTCTGAAACGGGGCCACGTGGGGCCCGAATTAAAACCTCATTTAAGAGGATTCGGGACAGATGGCGTCCCATTGTTTCAGGATGGTTTTATTATTAGAAAACGGGGTGAATTATGGAACCAGCACCCCCCCCCCCCCCTTCCCCACGCGCGCACACACACACACACACACACACGCCGCACCCCCTTCTCTTTAGGCCACACCCACCATTAGATGTCAGAGAGTCAGGGGGGGCTCACCTTGTTTGCCTTCTCATTGGATTAGGGGCTCCCACTCAGCCAGTTGGTGTCGTGGTTGGAGGCAAACACAGCGAAAGCCCTTAAGTAAAGTCACAAACTGTTTCAGTAAAGCGGATTTTCCCCAAAATAAAATAAAAAAAAAACTATGGCAGGTATATTTAAGTGGCCCACGTTTTTCTGCTCAACGACAACAATAAACAGTAGACAGCCAGAAGGGGAAACATCTTTTTTTTTTTTTTTGCTTCACTAGTTTTTTTTGTTTTTTTTTAGTCCAAAACTCAGTGACTTTCAGTTCAGAATTATATTAAATAGCAGCAAATGTTCATATCTGAGAAGGTTTTTTTTTATCTTTATCTTTCTCTTTTTTTTTCTGAACTATGTTTACAATATAATACATGTAACTGCAACGGTAATGGATTGTGTTGCAACATCCTTATTCTGAAATCACGCACGCACGCACGCACACACACACACACGCACACACACACACGCGCGCACACGCACACACACACACACGGAGTCAATTATTTTTGCTTGACTGCTTAAGAATGTGTTAAATAAACTATTATGCCATTTTTTTTTCACTCTCTCTCGTTTAAAGCTAAAACCAGTCAGTCCTAAAATCAGTCCTGCCTCCAGCTCCAATCTCACTCTTATCACTTACACTCCTCAAGACCCCCCGCACCCACACACACTCACACACACGCGTGCACACACACACACTCCCACTCCCACCCTGCCCTCCCCTTCTCTTTCCCTCCCGCCCTGACTCTCTTTCTCAACTCACCAGATGGAGAGGGGGCGGTGA
>CAAKHG010041256.1:15725-34235 GCA_901007715.1 Dactylopterus volitans | reverse complement strand
TGATGCCAGCGCTGCTGCATGAACCGCTTTTCTGTTGGTGTCGCTTCTCCAGATATATCAGTAAATTTATGACTCCAACATAAGTCATCTGAGTCTTCAGCATGTCTGTGTGTGTGTGTGTGTGTGTGTGTGTGTCTGCCTCCTCACCCTCCCATCGCCGCTCTGATTTCCACAACACACTGGAATTTACTCTGGCTCTCATATTTGAATTAAGTAAAGAAGTGACATGCAGCTGCCTTACAGATGTTGCGTGGTGTTGATTGTTGAGTTTTGACTGATGCTTAGCCACATGTTCACACTCGCAAGCTTTAGGGTCTGTTTGAGCAGCCTGCCGCAGGTTTAAGTCAGAACAACATTTCTATTATTGACACAGTTTAAACATTCATGTGATTCCATAATTTACTCCATCGGCTTTCTCAGCTTACAGCATACCATAAATAATCGCTCGAGGATTTTTTTTCATGCAGAAATTAATGGTAGCAGTTAAAGGTACCCTCATGAAGCAGTGCTAATTGCCCACAGTAACATGCAAATACTTGGTGCTAACGATGACTAATTTTGCCTTGTCAAAGTAATGGAATATTTCCATCCTAAGAAAAAGGAGCATACCAGACAGAAATATGTACTGTACTAAGCACATGCACTGCCCGTAAACACATTCAACATTTAAATGTGGGTGCTGCTGCTCCTGCTGTGCTGCGTTCTGGAGAAACTGCATCCTGTAAATACCTCTTACACTCACATAGCTAAGCTGAAGAGTGATCGGTTTATATCTTTTTATTTTTTTTTTATTTTTTTGTACTACCAAAAGAAATTTGTATAAATTCTTAGTCGTCCAGGTTTTGGTGATCGTGAGGCTTCCGGTGAAAGGCAGCTGTATTTTTGGTTTTTGTGGATGTTTCACCTCTCATCTAGAAGGCTTCTTCGGTTATACAGTATAACTGGGTGGGGAGTCCCAGGTATGTGACCTCTCGTGGTGTCATTAAAACTTAGAGACACATTAAGGTCACCTGAGAGTCTCTGACCCACCCAGGTTATTGTGTGAATCAGATGACTGAAGTTGAGAATCAGGGGCGTCACAGCGCTTTAAAATGTGGGGGCTCTCTAGGGTTGGCACATGAGCAAAATTATCTGAATCGATCATCGGGAAAATGAGCCGTCAATTATCGATTAATCGCTAAATTTATATATTAAAAATGAATGCAATGTATGGCCGAAAATACTAAAGAAAACACGTTTTTCCTCAATTGAATATTTATTCCAAAAAGAACATAACCTCTTTCAGAAACAATTTCAAACAATGTCGATCATATGAAACAATATCATGTTACTGGCTTGGATAGTCTGGACCTTTGCTGATGAAAAAGCATCGCTTTTGTCGGACTATTATTGATGGGCTGGTTTCTGTATGGCTTCATTGGTGAGTTGATTTACCTTTATAACTGTGTGATTGCTCGGTCGTGGTGTTGATCGTGCCTGTTGTTGTGGTTTTAGCTTGAAATGTTTGGCACCAAATGAGTCACAAGAGTCTTAGCTTTTCCAAGAATATATGGCATGATTAGCTATGTGAATACAGGAGATGTGTATATTACATATTGGCACATAATTTAAAGTTACTGGTAGCTTGCTGTTTTCCCTCCTGTCACTACAACTCCACTTACATGACACTTTGATTTGAAAAATGCGTGGATGGTCTGCAGTCGCTTCCTTTTCCTCTCTCTCACTCTAACAAAATAATAATAATAATGATAATGATAATGATAATAATAGCATAACAATAAACTCAGTGGTAGATGTCAGCAAATTAGCAAACTTTCTGTTAGTTACCATTAACTTTACTTAACATCAGCTTGAATTAAGTTTGTTTGCCACCTGGGTTGGTTAATATTGGCTTACATGGCACAAAGCAAGATATAGTTTAGTAAGTTACCAACAAAATTGCTCATCACTTACGAGTTAGATGACTGTTATAGCCTAACTCTGCTTGCTGTCTGATGTCATGTCCCAACCAGCATCGCATGGCAGAGCTGTTCACAGTTCGCGCAGCGGACCTGGTGGGTTTGGTCAAGTGACTGTGATTGGCTGGATGGCCACTCATTCAATCTAACCTGACCAGTAGGTTTTCATGTGGCCTAATAGGGGAACTGAGGTGCGCTCCATTTCTGTATGCTGGTGCACCGCCAGAGCAGGCAAACAGTCTGAACCTCAGGAGAAAGTGGGAGGGATGAAATCATCTTATTGTAAAAGTGGGGGTTTCACATCTCCCCTACCGCCACGGGGGCGCCACCCTTGTTGAGAATGGCGTCTTTGGAGGATCCCAAGACTGCGCCAACCGGTTAGAGCTTAAAAAGCTTTTTTCGGATGCGAGTGAAACTTCTTAAACAACCAAAAAAGAAACCCGGTTGCCTTCGATGCTAAACTCTTAGGAAGGAAGGAACTCTTACTGAAGGAAATCATTTTTTTGACTTTAGGTCTGGCTAAAGAGGGAAAATATTATCACTTCCTTCTTATTCTTAAGGGAAATATTACCTCAAATTACTCCGACCTTTATAATGCAGTTAGGTGTTACACCTACTCTCTTATACCTGGCAATTCTAAATGTTGTTAGTCAGCAGTGTGAAATTTCTGTAGTTCCAACAAACCAGAAGTCCATCAACTAATGAGAATCTCTCATCAAATTACTGAGTATTACCATCAAATGAAAATTCATTTGAGCTCCATCTTGCGATGCCTGAGGGAAGCGACGGAGGGAGGAAACCTAATTATCAATCATGACCCGTTAATTCAGCCTGAAATCTACATGAGAAGCAGAACAAACTCAAAGCTAAATCAAATAGGCCGTGAAGATTTTTGACAAAAGCTACGGAGAAAGTTTTTTTTTTTTTTTTTTTTTTAATACAACTCACTTTGTCTTGCCTGTGTGAATGACGATGGCCTTCTTCTTCTTCCTGTTGGATAACTGCTCATGACACATGTTGTGACAGGTGCTCGCATGAAAAACGCGAGCATGATTATGTATGACATCATCGGGACACTGCGTACGTGACTGTGCGCAGAGTCTCTGGGACGACGTGATATCATTGTGTCCGTTAAGATGTCTTTGAAGATGATGTCACTGAGTGAAACAAATTGGGTGCGGCATAAACCAGGGGTGGGCAACTGGTCCATGAAAGGGCCGGCGTGGCTGCAGGTTTTCACTCCAGCCAAGCAGGAGCGCACCTGATGCAGCAAAGCGAAGACAGTTGATTGGTTGAGTCTTGCTTGGTTGGAATGAAAACCTGCAACCACGCCGGCCCCTTCATGGACCAGGTGCCCAACCCCCCCGCATAAAACCTTTTTCAGCCAAGGTCATACCATGTTGCGCGCACATCTTGGCAACGGATGTGTTCTCCAGCAGTTCTGACTGAAAAAGACAAGGTATCGGCAGTGGTGGAGGCCCGCGATGGCCGTAAAGGTCCCCCGTCTCTGCAAGACGAGAAAAAACTCCAGGGAAGAAGATAAGTTAGCAACATGCAAGTTAGCAACATGCTCTTAGCTACAGAATTCATTCAACTATCAAAATGCACGGCTTTTATTGCTCCACTCAAACATGTTGATAACTTTAAGAACTCTAAAAACTTTAATTAAAACTGGACTGTATGACGTTACGATTGCTCGTTTGCTCAGATGTCACAACTGTGTGATATCATCGCAGCTCATTCAGGACACTAACATTAATTTAGCAATATTTAGCATGAATGCACATTTCCTAGTTTGAAGTGCATCAAGACACATGAAGCAGTGCAAACTGTGAGGGCAACTCCTGTAATATGTTTTGAAAAACCTGATCAGCCGAACAGTAAGAAGTGAGAAATGATTCTTGACAAGCGTCTCAATACTTGTGTATGGCCTCGGGGAAATTTTTTTTATTACAAATCTCATCATTCATCTATAATGAAAAGTTTTTGAGTCATCTGTGTGTCAGTCAAGCGGCAGATGTACTTCACATCTCACACACGTGCATTTTATGTTAGATAAAGGAAGAGGAGGGTTGAGAGAGATGGGACGTTCAAATAACTGGTTTAGTCTGTGTCCAAAATAAGTTGATTAATAAATCAGTTTATTATCAAGTCAAGTCATGAGAGATATGGTTACATTTCGGTTGACGCACTGGCTGTCGAAGGCTGCTGAGTGCTGAGGGCCAAAGGCTGAAACGTGTTGTCCTGACAATACAGGTGTTCTATATGCTACAAGTATTGCTTGCTGAGTTTTGACATTGTCAGACTATCTCCCTGCTCCACGCAACTCAAGAGTTGTAGGTGGAGTTGTGCCAGAATCCTCCATTTTGTGAGCAGGTTAGTGGAAAGAAGAGAATAGGGGGAGAGAGCCGAGTAGGAGTGATTCAGACAGAAGAGGTGAAAAAGAGGAGAGTCGGAGGAAGAGGACTGTGAACCGAACACGTCAGCGTGTGAAGCAAAAAGCATGTGCTAGTCAGAGCGTCATTCATTTGGAGCTATATTTCCACATGCTGTTCACATGACAACATGTTTTTGGTCTCTACCATGTACTGCATACAAGCTGGACAGTGCACCTCCTCCTATTCCCGTTACGACACGCAGGCTGCAATCACGTTTCTAACCAGGTTGCGGAAATGCGCCTGAAAGCTGTCTTATCAACCGCAGCTAAGCCACACACACGGAAGAAGAAGAAACGTAACAAAACGCAGTAAGAATAAGAGCAACTTCGCCCAGTTCCGATGACACACGGGCGCTAGAAGCCCCACCTGCTTCTTTTGAATCAGCTATGCGGCAAAACCTTTGGGTTCCTTGTGGCCTACAACTGCAGTTAAGTGCGAGCGGAGGACTGGATGACGACAGTGAATACAGTGAGGACAGCGCGCGTCAGCATCGTCGGGCAGCTGCGTGGTACGCCGGTGGAAATGTGTCGAACATGCTAATGCATATTACACAGCACCACCCAGATGTTCTTGGTAAAGCTCGGCAAAAGAAAACCATAGTGCAACAACTTACATGAGAGCAGACGGCGCCAAAGACATTACCAAGGCTACTGGCATTTCCATTTTTGACGCCCTGCGCTCATACGCGGTACACGAGAACTCGGCTCCGAGTGTGTGCGCACACATAACGAGCAGTGACCGCATGTGAGAGCGTGTCAAGCTGTGAATGTTTGAATATATACTCCTGCCTGTGGAAGAAATGGAACCCATACTAATGCCACAAGTTTTATTTTTTCGTCCATCTGTTTACTTTGTACTTCTATTCGAGAGATGCCTTTCAGTTTTGTAGCCGGTTGTGACCTACTGCTCACTGGCCACTGTTAGAAATCACCACAGGCTGTAGCAACCATCTCAGGTAGTTCTCGTCGACACCAGGTGGAACAAACTGTAACTTGCACGGCTCCTAAACAGACGTCTGAAAATGCCTCCACAATATTCAGTATTTCACTCCAGCCCTCCGCCCCCGCCCTCCCACCGCCACCACCGCCGCCACTCACAGCGCCAGTAACTTGATTAAAATCAAACACAGAAAAAGAAAAATCAACACTTGAACAAACATCGGTGTGATAAAAAAAAAAAAAAAAAAGACCTGAAATGGCATCACAAATTACTTTTCAGGAGCCGTCTCACTGCCTAGTTTATATATGTACGTGTCTGCCGTCTCCACCACTTCCTGAATGTCAGGCTCTGTAGCTGCCGAATGCACCTCTCGCGTTCACCAGCGAGTTGCTAACTGTGTCTATACAGTGATGAGCAGTTCGCGTACTGCGGCTTTTTAGAGGATTTTTCCCCTGAAGCAGCTGCCAACTTAAAATGACACCATGAGAGCAAAAGCAACAAGCTGAGACTCACTAGAACGCTTTGTATTTCCAGGGACAGCTGCAGCTGCTCATAATTTTCTGCGGGTTCACAGCTACGAGTATTTACACATTGTCACGTGGCGTGCTATTATAATAAAGCTGGCTTTTATAGCGGTATAAGCTTTGGTAAGGAGGCGTGAGCAGATGTTTTTTTACCGTGAAAAGTAAACTTAGCAGCGCATTGTGGTCGACAAAGTCGTTAAGAGATGCCGTGGCTAACTTCATTTTTGTAGCAGATATTTCTTGTTTTTTATTAGACAACATATTCACCGACCGATATACAGCTTGGCTCATTATCTAGAAAACAACAAAGCAGTGAAAAGTTGCTGTCTTCACAGATGTAATGGCCAGATTGTGACAGCCACATCCAGGGGGATGGAGGAGAGTAACGCAGTGCAGGGTATAGAATACGTACGCTTTGATATATAAGGTTTTCCATGGTTAAGGTAAGATTTAGCACACAAATGAAGGACTGAAACAAAAGACAGGTATAGGGACCATGACTGCTTCAGACGGCGTGATGTGGAGGACGTGCTCAAACACTGAGGGGTCCAGCTTCGTTTATGGGAAGCAGCTTGGCTTTGGCACAAGATCCTTTATGCTCTGTGTTTATTTTTTTTTCTTTCTTTCTCCCAATTTGCACCACATTCCTTCTATAAAAAAAAAAGAGGGGGGGGGCAATCGAGGGGAGCATAAATGTCCCAAAAAGGGCAAAGACCGAGAAAACTAATTATGATTTTAATGGAATGCTTATTCTAATCAAGAAAATCAGATAATGAAATCTAAATGATAGTACTGCAGTCACAGATTTTCCCTTCATCTGGTTAACAGCGCTTATTTGGGTGTATGTAAATGCATCCGTTTTCACCCGTGTCATCCCAGTTACTCACGAAATTCTCTCCAGACGCCTCAGTTTGCCTTCCAGGCTCATCCTGTGGTGGGTGATGTCATCACCCAGCAGCTCCACAGTTCTCCTCTCATTAGATGACTGTGATCGTGCTGCCAGGATCATTCTGCTGCTGCGGTAGGAGGAGAAGCCCCGGGCCAATAAGGTGGAGGCCCTCAGAGGGTTAAATCTGGGTTTAGACTTGGGCTGGTGTGATGACAGTCTCAAGGGACCACCTCGAAGGAAATAAACATGTTTATCGCCTGGTGCAAAAATGCTTACAGCCTCTGGAACTGATTTCAGTCTTCATGATGACTGTGCGGGCGGGTTTTTTTTTTTTTGCAAAACTCAGGCTTAAAATTATGCATAATTAAGCCTCTTTGAGAGACAGGTGGGTGCCAGCCAGTTGCAAGACTCCCAATTTGGGAACTGGTCTTCACGATAACCAATCAGATTCCCTCCCTGAGAGACGTCACTGCCGCCTGCTCCACTTCTCTTGGGCTGCCGTCTCAGCTGGACCGTAAAAGTCCGCTGTCAATCGGGATTTCTTAGCATTAATCCCAGTAGTGTATATGCAGTCCGATGCAGTGTCGAGTTCACTGACCTACATGGAGGTAAAACTACACGACCGCATCACGGATACACGACAACACAGATGAGGCACCCGTCCAGGTCAGGACTAAGCAGTCCCCTGACAATTTTTGCACTTTTAGCGAATTATCTTGCTAGCAGAGAAAACAATGGAGGTCTTAAAGGGAAACTCATCTGTGAGTTCTGCAGCTTTCAAAGTGTTCAAATTGCATTTGCATGTACTGCATCACTGGTTTGGGGAAATGTAGACAAATGGATATTTACTGCAGGCTGACCGCTGGCAGGGAAGGAAATGGTGTCTGAAATGTAACATCCAAGGAATGCCTGTGATGAATGTTACACTGATGGTTCGCACAATGAAGATAAATGGCAGGAAAGCAGCTGCAGCAAAAGCAAACGATTTATGGATTTGCTTTATATGATCTCCGTAACACTGGTGACCTCGCATGAGAAGTCCTGTGACTTCCCACCCAAAGCGCCCAGTCTAATGCAGCCTGATGAAACTCGGATTTACAAGATTACCATTCATCCAAAAGTTTCCCCTCAATTAAAATTCAAAGTTCAGCAGCGCAAATTCAGCACAGCTTTTTACATTCAATACGATATTGATATGTTTGATACAATTTTAACAATACTACTGGTAATTGCATATATTGGTATCTGGTGTAAATAAAAAGTTAGGATTACTTTTAAGGAAAAAAGGATTGTTACATTTAATGGCAAATCAAATTGCAAATATCAGCCACTAATAACATTTTTTGACTACTGATGAAATGAAAATTATGACATTGGTAATAAAATGAATGAAAGAGCAGACGTAATTAAAAAAATGAGGTTAATATTAAATAATAAAAAATAATCAGCAACAAACAAATGTGCATAAGCGTTCAACATCTTAAACAGGTCATAATGTTTCTAGAGCACTTTAATCGTTTTCTTGCATTCAGACACCTCTTCAGAAATACAAACAAAACAATTATGGCATTTATTTATATTTCTATGGTAAATATGTCTTCCTCTTCTTAGGGTTACAAGTGACATACTTACTGTGATCTCGTTCAGTTGATCCATGTCATGTAATACAGGACAGCGGGATAGGTCAGATGTTTGAGCACAAACATGATAGAAAGCCACTGAAAACATTTCAAAACAATGCAGCCGGTCAAATTTTGCATCTGTATATTCGCAGTACTTGCAGCGTTGATATATTTTGAAAATAAAAATACCAAATCGGCACTTTGTACAAGTATTTTAGTGTGCTTGATGTGCTTGCTGCCGGTGTGTAAGCATCATCACCGGCATCATCGGGTCTTCAGCTGCTCTTCATGCAAATCAGATGAACTGCATCTTGGCTCATTTGCATAGTCATAGTAAATTTTGCATTGGCGATGCCGCAGGCATAGCAAATATCCCCCTTGGTTCAGGGTACAGTAGAGCCGCTCTGAATCTACATGTACCAGCGCAATAGGCCCCCCCATCAATCATCTGCCAGTTTCAGGCCATCCTTACAGTCCCAAAGAACAGACTTTTCTCTCCTTACAAAATTAGTTTGGGCAAAATAATACATCTCTAACTTGAGATTATATCTGTATACTGTACAGGCTGAGAACCTCTCCTTCAGATTGTCCAGGGTAAAACATTATTCATACGTCTAAGAATATAAATACATCCAGTGGAAAAATTGCTTTTCCATAAGAAAGCTGCAGTCTCCCTGCCCATTATGAACCATTATCTTGCGCACATTTCCAAATTACTCCTCGCTTCACAAATGAGGCACTAATTACATACGTGTCCGTTCAAGTCACAGTGACAATGAGCGTTCCGAAAGCACTGACACTGTAAGTCTGCGGATTTTCATAGGGGCCCAGAATAATCCAGGCTTAGTCATTTTGGAGGCCCTTTTTGATGTGTCAGGCATTTGAGTTTGAGGTAAAAACTACCTGGAGAGGCTTTATGCCTTTCACAAGTGTAAGCAGAAAATGTTTTCAGGTGATAGTGGTGAGCTGTGAGTGTGCGGGAGAAACATTTTAGCATTTTGCATCAGTGCGGCTTATTTAAATGCATGCAGCATGTACCTTTGCAAGCATTATTTGTTTTGTGGTGCTTGTCTTTTTTTTTTTTTATGGTTAAAAGCCATAGCAGGGAAATCACTGATTACTGGCAACAGAGATTATGCAAATTACATTGGCATTTGCAGTTGGTTGCACATGACACAGGACATTGTTTTCAGTCACACTCCGTAAAAGCACCCAGTTACAACAATTTGCTTTGAAAAGCAGCGTTGGCCAATCAGGGGTCCAATGACGTGGGTGTTACTTCCACTCATTTGATGCAACCATAGCGGAACAAGTGCTCTTTGGTTTTGTATTGATTTATTTAGTTATTCATTTATTTGCCTTCTGACACCGGTGTCAGAAGACTGTAATGCAAATTGGCGAGCGTATTTTCGAGCTTTCACATGTGCCAAGAACAGGCATAAAATTAAGTTTATAGACATGCAGAATTTACAGGATGTATAAAAAAGACAGGCTGGTCGCATTTTAGGTCATAAACCCTGCCTCCTCTTTATTAGTGAATGGGACTTTGGCCAGACTAAAATATCAAAGTACTCATATTATTTTCCTCAAAGATGGTTTCTGCCATTTTTGGGAGTTTCTTTTAAACTCAGATGTTTGCTCAAGTGTTCATTTATCTATGTGTTTGGTGTTCAAGTAGTTATTGAACTTTCAGAGGCATTTATGAACTTCTGTTTTCGAAATTGTACACAAAACAGTTGAGTCGCCACACAGCCCTGAGTTCCTCTAACTGTTTTTGTCTGTTTCAAACCATAAAAAAATAGTTTTTTAATGGAACATTAATGGAACATCGATCACTTGGGATTGATTCGCGCTCCAAACTGACTGCTGTCCTAACCACAGTGGGTGCATTAATAATAAAATTATCCATTGACCCATCTGCATAGCCTCTGACACAGCAAATGATTAAATGCCTCTTGGGTCCACGTGTTTAAGTGTGGACACCGCTTGGAGGTTCAGTGGTCCAGTAATCCTCTTTTACCTTATTAGGAATATTGATTCATGTCCAATCCAGAGGTTACAGTATTTTTTCAACCTCCATTGGCTTTTGAAATTTAATCTATTCCATTTAAAAAAGAAATGTAATAATGCTGCAGTAATGCTGCACTGATTGAAAACAATAAAGGTAAGTAGTTTATTCCTTTTTATTCCCAGTTAAAAGTGCTTAATTAGGATTTTTTTTTTTTAGGGTCAGTGGATAGAAGACCGTACAGATTGTTAAACCCACTGACGCAGTGTAATTTGTGATTGTGGGCTGTACAAACACACAACTGACTTGACTAGTGGAGAAATGCCCACCGCCACTGAATGGCACGACTAATTTCATCATGGCGCCGCCGCCGGGGCCAAAACAAACTGGCTTTTGCTGAATTTCTGACAGAGCCAGAAGGCTACAAGTCTATCCAACAGTCCATGGTGGCCCAGTCTCAACTACCTGTGAGGGTGGGCGGGCGGGGGGGGGTTCATTATTAACAACCTGCAGTGGTCTGATAACAGTATGGCAAAAGATTACACGGAGCCAGGTTGGCTGCCCTCCCTGAGGAGGTTGGTTAATGCAGCCACTCTTAATCCCACATACTGCAACTGAAAAGGCTGTCAAAAGAGGCCCATCTGTTCTCTGCATTTAGGTTTCTCGGCTGTTTAAAGTTCTGACACAAAGTTTTTGGGGTCCTTTGATGCTGCTGATTTTCAAAATGAGTTTTTCAAATGATTGTTCTGAGTTTCTTCCTCCATGATGAAGTCACCGTTGTTTTGGAATTAAATGTTCGAGGCATTCGCTCAGCGTACGGCTGCAAATCAGTCGTGTTGACATCCATTCTTCATTGTCTCCTGGAGACCTCTGTGATTTATAACAGCACTGATGGAACATATCACCTCCTACAGAAGCCTCTTCATTGTCGACCCCCCTGTACGTCCCTCATCTGTTACTAGCACACATTCGATGGCACAGTTTCATCACCAGGCGTCGAGTTTGCAGCAGACTCGGCTCGCGGTCCTGCTGGACAGCGGGCGAATCTGCTGAAGAGCAACACTGCTTGTGCATTTGCCTTTTTGCTTGCTGCTGGTACAAATCCGTAAGTCATCCCATTCCAGAGGCAACCGAAACATGAAGACCACCAGAAGGTGACTTTTAACAGAGAGCTTGATTTCAAACCGGCCTCTATTATGAAGGCTGTTGTTACCTCTGCCAAGGAAGTTGTGTTTCCAACAGTGTTCTAGCGTGTTTGCTAAAAGAATATTTTTCAAACAACAGTTATATTCTTGTCCTCTCTCTTTAAGAGTTATTGAGAATGCCTGGATCATATTCAGTTGTCATGGGCTGGTTCATATAACATCAGAAGTTAAATGGATAAATAATGATTATAGTAATATGTAATAAATAATAAGATGTGGGTGCATTGCAGAAAAAAGGAAAACAAAGGGGGGAAAATGGCACAGAGCAGGGAGACTTGGCATGTGTAAAATTATGAAAAACTTTTTTTTCTCCCTTGTGATTAACTTAACTATGCCATGCTGTATGTGCTACACGTGTAATATGAATACATATGTTTTACTTTCAGCCTCAGTTTGCCCTGTTAACTGGCACGGTTGCCAACACAAACTCAGCATGTCAGTTTCAGATGAACAGCTGGAAAAAAAAAAAGAAATTAAGCATTTTGCCATGAAACATCTGCAGAGAGAATTCCAGCCACAGCTCGACATCAATTATTTGAGCTCATAAATAAGAACATTTGTCGACTCTTACACGGGAGAGCCTAGCGATTTCACTGTTGTGTTCCCGAACCCAAAACCTGACATATTTTGACAATAACTCCCAATGTTATGCACCAATTATGACAAACTTCCAAACAACTGTCTGAAAGGCAAGGCAAGAGGTCAACTTTTCTAAGATTCATCCCATTCTTGCGAATATTCATGGAATGTCCGCAGGGTCATTTGACACAAACGGTAATCAGTGCTCGGGGATGAATTGAGCGGAGTTTTGGGCTTAAAGGTCGGGGTCATGGCACCTCAAAACAGATTTTTGGCCATAACTGTCTATACCATCTGCTGATTATGGCAAAACCTCATAAAAAAATGTTGACATTTTGACATCACAATATCACAAAGTATTTGGGCATAAGTCGTATGATCGTGACGACATTTTAGTCTAACTGGACGAAACGATAAAGTGATTTCACTACTCTATACATTTAATACAATTCGTTCAAAGTCCCCACTGCATATGTGATGGGCAGACATGGAAGGTGACTGACAGCAGAGTGGCATCTCAGCGGTATTCTTTTTTCCAAACCACATGTGGATTCCTATAAAACATTCTGGTCATGTAAATCCTTCTTTTTTTCTTTAAGGGATTTTTATTTTCATCAGAACGGTCAAGATTTGGGGTTACAGCTCCTCAGACTGCTCAGTTCCAAGTCAGACAGAAATGTTGAGGTCATGGTTAAAGGAGACCAACATTCAATGTTGCCGTTGGATCTCAGCTATCAGACGCAAAAACAGCATCCGTACCTCCACATGCTTAATTTTCGTGGCGCAGCACGCCACATCACTTCCTGCCGAGCTGCGGCGGTGCACATGAAGAAAGGCTCTTTTAACTTTGAACAATAAAACCAAAGCTGCGGTTCTCTGGAGAGCACAGTTTGCTTTTCATGTTCTTCTTGAGAGAGGTGGATTTTTTTTTTTTTTCCTTTTCTTCTCAATGCAGAAGTGAATCTGGAACAAGATCAGACGGCGACTGAACTCCTCGGTGGATCTTGCTGACACCCTGAGAAGAAATCATCCAAAAAGAAAGGGACAGAGAGAAATTATGGGAGCGACAGATACACCATCCCGCCTGATGTCTAAGCAAAGATAGCCAGAAATTAAACAAAGAGAACATCCTTCTGCCAAACAGTTGAATAGGACCAGTTGCGCTCGGAAGCGGTTCCGTTTGAAACGCGCTTCCGCGCTGCGAGCCAGATCCTCGCGGTCCCCCGGGGCCGGGAGCTCGTAGTTTGCCATGCGTGGCAGTTCCTCCGTCAGCATGCTGACTCGCCCTCCCATCTCAATTTGGGGCGCACAATCACGCATCTGCGTGAAGACGGCCGACATTCCAGAAGACAATCTGGTGTGAGAAAAAAAAGCCCCGTGAACAAAAACGCCAAATATCGTCAGCGTCAGATAAATATTTATGCTGACAAAAAAAAAATGCTAATGGACTGCTTTAATTCATGAGAGGTTTCCCACGGTGCCAATGATTAATGGTGCGGATATTTGGATGGAGAACTTCCTTGACAAAGCACATTAATACTGAGGCCTGTTTTATATTCCTTTCCTGGCTGTATCATCCCATCAGTGGTACAGGAAGAAAACATTTGCCTGGATGCAAAATTGCCTCATCGGAACAACTGAGATAAAAAAAAAAAAAACGAAAAAGTGAGAA
Source organism: Dactylopterus volitans (assembly GCA_901007715.1). Classification (NCBI taxonomy): domain Eukaryota; kingdom Metazoa; phylum Chordata; class Actinopteri; order Syngnathiformes; family Dactylopteridae; genus Dactylopterus; species Dactylopterus volitans. The sequence continues at coordinate 20,401 of CAAKHG010041256.1, read as the reverse complement.
GCGTTATGTGGATACGCATTCCGTTTTGATAGATGTGAAAATGGGAAACCCATCTGTCTTTGCCAGGAGCGTTCACATATTCCACTTTGTCAGTGATTAATGAGAAAGACGTTTCATTTTGGACAAGAGAACCCGCTCGACAACACCCATCAATAACTGTTGCTGCTCCTCGTTCTGTCCACCTCACGACTGATGGAGGAACGGGGCAAAAATACATTTGACTCTATGCGAACTGGGTGGAGATTTGCCATACCGGAGAACACATCGAAATCAAGTCTGCAGACTGTTCTGATTTGAAAGGGGCTCACGTGTGTTTTGTGCCTGTCTCCCGAACGCGCGCTGCATCGCATCCTCATGCTGTTCACACATTTTAATTTATATGTCTTGAAAGATAGATTTTTGCCCCAACTAAAGATCTTTTTTGTTTCGCGGTTAATATTTGTCAGAAGTACTTTCGAACAGGAAGCAAATACTATGTGGTGAGAAAATGATTTGATTGGAACAAGGTAAAGTTATCTGAGCTGTAACAGCGCGACTGAACGTATTAAACCAATCACGCTCATGTTTACAAGAACGTACTGCGGACGCTCTCGGTCAACGAGCCTGGCAGTCGGTTCTGCCGCCTCCTCAGATTTGGTGCCAGCATCCCCATAAGAACGTCAAACTGTCCCACCGACGTCCTCAGATTCATGCGGAACCTTCCGCGGTAGAACTTCAGCGCCTGGATGAGGCAGCGGAACTCTCAGCTCGTTCTCTCACTTGTAAAATGAGATGAGGCCAAAATCCCCTCGTTTTCAGTGAGGAGGACGACAAGATTATCATCACTGGAGGATGTCGGGTCCATGTTTTTATGTATTTTATATGAAATATTCATGTGTGGAATATGAATATTTTATATTTTTTTTATTTTCTGAAGTTGATGTGAAATAAGTGTTGCAAATTTGCAATTTATTTGCAGATGAATATGTTGCATTTTTGTGTCATTTATTCCTCACGCTGCCCGTCCCTCAGAGTGAGATGAAAAAAAATTTCATACCCTACACCTATCAAATACGAAGCTGCACACCTTAGCTTCATGTCAAACAAGGGGAAGCAGCTAACCGACCAGTGTTCCTCTTCCCTCCCACAAACTTAATAATTAACATCTATTTTGTTTAATTCATATGAAAACAAAGAGCAAAAACAAGTAGTCGTGCTTTTACAGGATGGGATGGGACCTTGAACAGAGACCTGGACATATCCCAGTTAGCTAGCTAAGATACCTTAAGGGCCATCCGCAGAACCAGAACCATTGACACTTAATAATGACAATATCCCAGCTGGGTCGCAGCTCCAAAATGAAAGACAAAGTAAAACCATACATATTTAAAAAAAATTCTTCAAAGACTAAAAAGGTGAGAAGAATCGAATGAAGAGACATGATGCGATCAGAGGACAACTCTTATTCAAGATCAAATCAGCATCGCCGCGGCAGTTATCGCAAGCAAATCAGCAACGAATGAAAGAGCTTAGAGTGAGTCAGCATTAAAGACTGTTTTGCCATGTGTCTCAGTTAAAATGACAGTGGGGTTTTTTTATTTGTTTTTTATGTCATTCACTTTTTCTACTGTTCATCATTTAAAGTTATCGCCATCGCTCCTGGTGTTGCTCCTGGCTCTTTAAGCAGACAGACATTAGACTGGTATCGATCTTCTCGTGTGCTTATTTGTGTCTCAGGCCAATGGCACGCAGCGCAACATTGATTAAAGTTAACGGGACTCGATTTAAATTCTGGTGAAAGAGCCCAGCCATTTTCCAAAGACACCCAAACATGTCGGACTGAGTTTTAGGCAAATGCAAATGAACAGAAAGACGTCTGTAGATTAGCTTTAACTTGATGGAAAGGTGCATCGATGCAGTGAAGGGCTGCGGCAACAATTCGGAATGTGCAATGAGATCCCCCCCCCCCAACAAATTAAAACTGCGGACGAAGGAGGGGCGGAGGGGGCTGCAGGTTCGGGGTTGTTTAAAATGGTAAGCCTGAGCTGAGGGAATAGTTCTGCGCTCATGCTGAATGACACCAAGCTGGAACAGGCAGCCTCACAGAGAGTTAATACACCAGGGAAGCTTTATTGCTCCAGGCAATGGCAGGTACATGCTTGGGTGTGAAGGGCATGTTGAATAAAGCATTGCAGTAATCAGCGCAAAGGCAATAAGAAAATGTGTGAGTGGAGAATACAATTTTACAAATTATGCATTTATAGATACAATAAGCTGTGGGGCCAGGGCAGAGGAGTAAAGGTCGATTGGAGTTAAGTTAATAACAGCAAAAGGAGCAGCAGCGAAGGCGGGGGAGACGAAGGCGAGGACGCACGCGGTAGCCGTCGCCGGGGAAACTAGATACACACAAACCAAACCCACAAGGAAACACGGTGCCCAAAGCCTTTGTTGTTATCCAGAGACGCTCCGACTTATTGCATGATGCCGTGTCTATCAAACTGAGTTACAGGCAGGTGGCGAGCCGGGCCCTCCAGGGGATCATGGTGTCATTTTGAAAATGTCACAGAGTGACGGATGGGTTCGCCGTGTGCCTGCAAAAACTGGAGTTCAGAACCGCCGCACAGAGAGAGCAGAAAGTGACAGGCGAAGCACAATGAACACCCGACGACCTCCCCATTTTTGTCCAAGTTCGCAGTTAAACATCTTGACTTTTAAACGTGTCAGCCGGTCTCAGTGTGAGGAGCTTTAACATGTGGCCCCCAGTGACAAACCTGCCCGTGGACGTTCTCTCTTCAGCCCAAAAGAAAGAAAGAAAGAAAAAAAAAAAGACGAACCCAAATAAACGAAACTGATACGTTAATACATCTAAAGGTGCATTGTAATGAGTCTGTGCTGCTGTTTATCTCAATTCCAACAGAGGGTGCTCAGTTTTAACCCCTTGAGACTCACCCGGCTGTCTATGACAAATATTGTATTGCATTATTAATGATAAACTAACTTTTTAACCATAACCCATAGCCCCCTGTTCTTTCCCCTGGAAGCCAACAGCGTGTTCTTCGGTATGATCGTCCGCCTTACAGAAGCTTTCTTATTCAGCGTGGAACTCCGGTGTTTCTTTGGAAACTCTTTGGTTACAATAAATCCATACTCACAGACCCAGTATCGACTGTCTTCTCACAATATTTCATCCATTTTTCGATAACAGACATCATTGGCATTGAGGAAGTCGGCCGACTTTGTTTCCTCATAGATTCTTTGGACAATACCAGCCAGTCGGAGCCCTGCTGTCATCGTATCCACCAATGAGAGGCTGATTTGACTATTTGCGCATGTTAAGCTGGTACCAAAGGAGGAAGTGTACTTTGGTTGAGACAGTCCTCTCTATCTATTGATCTGCACCCAGAATCAGAATCAGAATCCAGGGGGATATTGTATGCTCACAGTTGCTCCATTTCAGTATAAATAAATAAATACAGTATAAGATGCAGGAGAGAAGCGCCAAGACAGTGCAGCGCTAGTGCAGGGATGATAATAATAACAAAGGAAGAGAGTCAATATAGCAAATAATGTTTATATTTTACCCGAAATTCATAAACCTCGAAAAACCTTTTATAGCTGTAGGAGTACTGTATTTGTGAAGAAGTGGGGAAATTTTGTATACTGAAAAATTTGCATTGTTTTACTTTGATTCCCAAGACACTGCAGAACAGTTCTAAGCACAAAAAAAAACTTGTTCATACATTTATTTCAAAGAGTATCTGTATCATTTAATTTCCATTTTATTCTCTGTCTTTCCTTTTCCCTTACGGCGTTGATTTTATACGAGCATTATTACACAAAGGGTAGAGGAGGAAGTGCTGAGTCAGGTGCTTTTCACTCAGGAAATGTCTGATTGACACATAAAGCTGTAAAAACAATGTTTCTTTAAAAAAAAAAAAAAAACGTTCTTGTTTGAAACGAGGAGTCAGACCTCTTGGGCTGGTAAATACAATATATTCCGACTGAAAGGCAATCAGGCAATCTGATAGATTCATGTAACTTTACCATAACCTCAGTATGGCCCCCTGGAGAAAACTGTTGCCCACCCCTGACTTAATCCACCGACAGCCAATATTTGTTCGTAAGATAATTTCATTGTAGGAGATGAGGGATGGAGAAAAATCAGCATCCTTATGCATTAATGATGATCGCGACAGCAGCCAGCCGTCACCTCGGCTCATCGCTGCCCGTGTTCATCCGCTGAAGGTCAGTCCTCGATGTGACCTGCGCGAGGATGCCGTTCGCATACGCAAATCGGAAAAGAGTAAAACCGCAGTATCGATCCAACCACACATTCCACTTTAAAAAATGCACATTGCTATTGGGCAAAAAAAAAAAAAAAAAAAGAACATTTCATCATCAAAATGTCATGAGCCAGATAAACAGCTGCATATGTGACCACTGCGCGTCTCCCGTTTCATCCACCAGATTTTGAAAGGATTTCTTTGAACCGGGGCACTGAGAATAATGAGAATCCATAAGGGTAAAGTCACCAGTAAGCCATGTTTTCAGAATTTTGTTTCCCAAAAAAAAAAGACCATGGCCACACTTTGCAGTCTGCCAGTGCCCCACGAATCCTCTTCATGTGGCTAAGCACAAAACATGTCATGCCCAGCTTTTTTTTTTTTTTTTTTTTTTTTTTTTAAACTCTCCCCAAA
>CAAKHG010041224.1:0-10284 GCA_901007715.1 Dactylopterus volitans | reverse complement strand
CCCCCGCACCCCCCCTCCCCCCCCCCCCCCCCCCCGCCCCCCCCCCCCCGCCCCCCCCCCCCCCCCCCCCCCCGCCCGCTCCCCCCCGGCCGCTCCCACTCGGCCGCTCCCACCCGGCCGCTCCCACACTCGGCCGCTCCCACACTCGGCCGCTCCCACTCGGCCGCTCCCAGCCGGCCGCTCCCACCCGGCCGCTCCCACCCGGCCGCTCCCACTCGGCCGCTCCCACTCGGCCGCTCCCACTCGGCCGCTCCCACACTCGGCCGCTCCCACACTCGGCCGCTCCCACACTCGGCCGCTCCCACTCGGCCGCTCCCACACTCGGCCGCTCCCACACTCGGCCGCTCCCACTCGGCCGCTCCCACACTCGGCCGCTCCCACTCGGCCGCTCCCACTCGGCCGCTCCCACCCGGCCGCTCCCACCCGGCCGCTCCCACTCGGCCGCTCCCACACTCGGCCGCTCCCACTCGGCCGCTCCGGCGCTTCACCCCACACACAGAAATACAAAAACTTCTCTTAGTTGTGCGCACCCGATGGATTTTAAAATGAAATAAACCCCTAAATTATAACTCCCTTCTCTTTTAGTGAACAGTTTCTGAATATTATGTGTAGTTGATTGTTGTTTGCTTTGTCCTTGTTCTTTTTTGAGGATGAATAATGAGTGTATTGTATTTTTGTAATTATTACTTAAATTAGGTGAAGCCGGTGAATAGTAAAGAATCTGGAGTGAATTGAGATCTAGGAGCTGTTTGGCTTTATTTAATTCTGCGATACTTCTTGACACCTTTAAATGTATGTTTTTATATGTGACTCCCAACTGAGTTTTTCATCATGATTGTTCCGAGAAATTTTATTTCCTTAACTATTTCTATAACATCCCATCTATTTGAATATTTATTCGTGTGTGTATTTTGTTGTTACCAAACAACGTTACTTTACATTTACTCAAGATTAATGATAATTTATTACTCGTGAAACATGTTTTTAATTGACTTATTTCTGTTGTGATCTCCTGCAATAGTTTATTCAAATTATCACTGGAAAGAAGGATGTTAGTGTCGTCAGCAAATAGGATAAGTTTCAGAACTTTAGCACTATTAAATATGTCATTGATATAAAGTATAAAACACTTTGGTCCTAACACTGACCCCTGGGGGACACCACACGTTATGTCCAAACACGAAGCTTCAAAAACTGTTTCCTGTTGCTAACATAGCTTTTGACCCGGTTTAAAATGATACCCCTTATGCCATATCGTTCCAGTTTATTTATTAGCATGTCGTGATTTATTGTGTCAACTGCTCTCCTTAAATCACTGGATATTCCAACTGCACGTTTTTTCTGCTCTATAGAACCGGTGATTTCTTCAGATAAGCCCTCACAGCGGGATAGGTGAGAGGCCACTGTCTCTCTCTCTCTTATTCTCTCCTGATCCCACTCTGTGCCCTTGGATTCCGTTTTTTTCCTTCTCTGCCTGGCATTCGCTCGTGTTTGTGTGGATCCATGCTGCAGAAAGAATGAATGAGAGGCTGACGTGGGAACCTATCCTGTTTAATCTGGTTAATTCTAGTAAAGCCAGTGATGTTGATTTGTGTGCTCTGAATCCAGATTGACTGTCAGGAAGTAGTTTGTGTTCATCAATGAATTTATTTTTATTGAGAAGTTTTTTCGAGATTTTTATCAATCAAATGTCCCAGGTTTTCCACAGTTGATCCTGAATCCTGATTTGTCCTGCTCAGACCGGTCCAACATTTACAGAGCAGCTGCTGAAGCTATGAACCACCACACCCATATGATAGTCATCTTTATTATTATTAAGAAAGTACCTCGGATAATTTAAATGTCCTGACCCATTTTTTTATTGTACTATTCAGGGTGTTGCAAATTCCATTAATGTTGTTTCTGTTTTATCTAATAATGCCTTATACTATTCTTTCTTAGCAACCCTTATAACATTAGTTAGTTTATTTATCTATCTACTGCCTCTTTAGTTTTCTACTTTATGAACTCTAGTGTGTTTTTCTTTTTACAGGCATTTTGTAAACCCCTTGTGATCCATGGACATACTGTACATTTGACTTCTTTACTGTATTGAATAATCGGGCAATTTGTATTATATAATAATGCAAATATCCTCAAGAATGCCTCAAATGCACTATTTATGTCTTGTGGTGGGTATATGTCATCCCAGTTTTGTGCCAGCGAGTCATTTTTAAAAGTGTCCATTGATTCCTCCGATCTAAGCCGCTTTATTGTTCCCAGTGTTTGTTTCATAAACTGTGAAGACTGGTGGATGATCACTGAAATCATTCATCACTCGTCCACTTACTGAACTACCATTAATGTTGTTAGGGAATATGTTGTATATGAGGGTGACGCCGTGCGAGGTGATTCTGCTGGGTGGAGTCACGTTTGGGAATAAGGCCACTGTACATTGATAAAATTATCTCCGCATATGAAGACTGTTTTATGACTCATTTTTGAAAACATTTCATCTATCCCGTCGTTGAAGAGTCGGGAGCCGATAAATACAAGGAACAATACATTTTTTTCTGCTTTTCTCTGCAAATTTCCACTCTTCTGCATTGCAGTATGTTGTCAGTTGCTGTTGTCATACCTTCCATCACACTGAGTTTCAAGGCCCTATGCACATATATCGCCGCTCCACCTCCACTCTTGTTTAGTCTATTTATGTAATTGAATCCATCGTCCTCCAGCTCAAAGTCCGCGCCTTTAACGTTAATTATCCAAGTTTCAGAAATTGCAACAATGCTGAACGGCTGTGAAAATTGATGTCGATATTCCAGGATGAGATTGAAATTTGCATACATGCTTCTGCTATTGAAGTGGATAATTGAGAATTTGCCATCTGCTTTTACGCTCCGATTGTACTGTTCATCAGTGTAATCGTAGCAGTTGTTGTTAATGGCAGAGAAGAAATGATGGTCTGGGTCTTTATCATCATCCAAATCCTGAGATGTGTATTCAGTGTACTCAAATGTTTTTACTTCCAGTAGATCCTGATCCTTAATGGGAGATCTAGTAGATGGAATATGGGTGTGCAGTAGCTGTGGTATGAGTGTGTAGCAGATGCAGTTTTTTCTTCATCGCGGGTTGTTTGAACACTTGACCATTTAATGTTATAAAGGTGATAAATACAATGAAAGATTGTATTTTTCATGTTTCCCGTGTGACTTTGCTGCGCGCTGCTCAGTAAACGAGACATGTGGCCACGAGTCTGACGCTCATTAAAACATTTGAATGTGGCATAAAATCATGAATTCATTTCGCTTTCAGAGAACAAACGCGTCCGTGATGAATTGCCTTCTCGCCACGCGGACGCGAGTGCCGCCATGACTTCATGCTGTATTAGCTTTTATGAAACACCAAATTAAATCAAATGGTTTAAACAATTCTGTCATTAATACTCATTTCCAGCGGAGAAACGCCGGTGTGACGGGCGTAAAATGGGGTTGTGACTTTCACGTTTGTTCAATGTCAGAATCAGCGGCGGTTCAGGGGTCCATTGGTAATAATCCTCACAATTCAAATGAGATGTCACGTCGCTGCAGGTGTGTAACATTCGGCTTTGATGACATTAAATGGGGATTCGAGTGCGTCAGCCGGAGCTGGAGAGGATGGGGCCAATGAAAACTGCCCCGTCCCACCACGAGAGCTGCTGCTTGATCTCAAATCCCATCTGAGGCGATTTGACTACGATAAAGTTTATAATGTTCAATGCAAGCAAAAAAAAAAAAAAAAAAAAGAGGAAAACTTCCCTCAGCTATCTCCTAATTGTCAGATAGTTTAGATATTTCCGCCTCGCTGCGTCTTAATGCCTCGCGACCAGAGGCTAAGTGACAGATTGATAGCTGGGCTCTAATGCCACGTCTGCTCCGTCAGCCTGAGGAAGTCCATGTCTCCCCTCTAATTCGGGACTTACATGACAGGAGTGTAAGTCACGAGGAGCGCTGGTGCCATTATAACATCATCCTCATCCGTTGGTAAGTGGATTATGGGGCCGAAGCACTGGCGTGGTTTGATGTGTGGTTTGGTTTTATTGGCTCTATAGGAGGACACAGACCACTTAGTCTTCGCTTTAATTCCGAGTAATGTCCGACATTTAACTGTATTTTTCCCTCGATATTGCCTCTTTTATCCCACTCCATATTTGGGTGCTAATGCAGGTTGATGGGTTTGAATTGCCTTTGTCACTGAGGTAGATTTGATTGAAAACCACTTAAAATACTTGACATTTGACATCGTATTCTAGTTCAGCCAGAGACTCGTGGAACCGTGGAACGCCCACTCGCTGCGCTTTGACGTGGAATATTAAAAACATCCAGAACCAAATTAAAGCTTCCAAACAATAGATTTATGTAATGAAACTTGACTCACAAACTTGTAGACTAGGTCATGTTTTTTCAAAGAAATGCAGAGAAAATATCAGAATAGAAGTTTGTATTTTTGTGAAAAAAACCTAATTGAAATCCTGCATCAGCATGGAGCTCCACGGAAGCACAGATGGTTCTCCAGCATCGCTTCATCTCTCCTCCTCGCAATCTTCACCAATTAAACTCCAGACACATTTTCTGTGATCCTGTCGATATACAGGTAGAATTTTCTTACGTCTTACGCATGAGTTTGATCCAACTTCTGTTGGTTGCAGGCTCTGGACCTGGTTTAATGAGACACCTGCTCAAAGAAACTCATGGTTCTACGAGTCCCGCATGGCTGTAGATGTCCACTATGAGGCAAAAAAGGAAATGGAAACGGCTTGTTTATTCACTGATCAGAAGTACCAGCCTAATGGGCACCTGCCTAACACTGTGTAGGTCCCCCTTTTGGCCCGTGGAGGTCTGGACTCCACCAGACCTCTGAAAGTGTTGCTGTGGTATCTGCTGGATCGGATTGAGATCTGGGGAACCAACACCTAGAACTGGTTGTTGTGTTCCTCAAACGTTCCTGAAGCATTGTTGCTTTGTGGCAGGAAGCATTATCCTGCTGGAAGAGGCCACTGCCATCAGGGAATACCGTTTCCATGGAAGGGGGGACATGGTCTGCTACAATGCTTAGGTAGCTGCTACGTGTCAGAGGAACATCCACAAGGATGGCAGGACCCAAGGTTCCCCAGCAGAACATTGCCCAAAGCACCACACAGACGCCATGGTAACCAGACAATCAGTGTTACCCACTGCACCTGTTAGTGGTCATAATGTTATGGCTGATCTGTGGTTTATGATGCACTAAAATGGCTTCTCCGCAGGATCACAGTCACCCAGCAGCTCTCTGAACCGCTGACTCTCCTGGTCTGATGGTGCTCTGATGATAAGGAGCTGCTGAATGTCCCTCTCCATCCTCGAGATATCTTCAGATTTTTTGTTTTTTCTTTATTGCTTGTGTCTGAGTGCAAAAGTCTGATGAGAGTTGGCGGGTTGTTTCTGTTGTTTCAGCAACATGCCACAAGTTGCACTTTTGACATCATATAGTTTTGCAAAGATTTAGAAATAAGAGCCGTCTTTTACCCAACAAACGTGTTGGAAAACAACTTTATATTTATGTATTTATTTATTTCTGAGCTGAGTTTCTGTAAAAGACCAGACTGTCTAACTCTGTTTTGGTCTCCACCAACTTCTGTGGGAAAGTTGTCGGCATTAAAACCAAGACAGTGAGCTGAAAGAGGACAAAACGTGACGCGCATGAACAAATGATGGTGCAGCTTGCCACCGTCGCCTCACGCAGAAAAAAGCTGCACATGAACATATTGTTCATCTGAGAATAGCCGTGAGTATTAAAGTGTCAGGTTTTGAAATGCAACCGTGTATTTGAGTGTGTTGTTGTTGTTGAGCTGCAAAAGGCGACTTCATCAGTGACTTTCAAAGTGCTGCAGCTTTGATAATTGCAAACCAAATTACGCCGCTCTCCTTTTGGACCACTGTGCATGCAGATTTGCTGCATAAGTGGCTCATATAATGGTGTCATTTGTTAATGTCCTTGACTATGCAGATTAAACAAACAACTTATGCAAATAGGCCTCTATTTTTGCCAATTTAAATTAATATGAGCAACTGTAACCCCCATATTTATTCAGCCTCCCAAAACTTAATATGTTTGAAAAGGGAGTTTTATGTAAATGACTGATTAGAATCCATACTTTTTTGCTTGTCTCTGCCATAACTCTCCTTGTTTGACTGAAGTGGCACATTTTAGTTCTGACTGGATGTTCCTTCTTTCAACCATTCAGCTGGGTTGTTCTTGCGCCGCCGCTCTGAGCGGAGAGTCGCCTGACGCCGCTCGGTCGTGGCTTCGTTGTGGTTTTTGACAGAATCATTTTCTTTCGTCCTCCAGCAACAAGGAGGTCCGGTTATTTTGGGAGTTTGTATGAGTGCAGGTCCTGATGGCGAAGGCAGGAACGTGTGTGAGGAGAAGCGCCGCAACACGTGTTTTTGTTCCAAGTTTAAAAGGAACTCGTAACTTTCTGGCTCGTGATTGGCTGCTTTTGTTTTTGAAGTGCATCTTCACAGGAACCTTCCTGCTGCTCGTCCCGACATTCTCCTAACTGGTTCTGGCATTTTCCATATTGCTGAGTGTGTCCAGTTCTGGGTTTATGTTCCTCTGCCGGGTGTCAGATAATCTACAATAACATCATGTCTGCAGGTTATGTTCTCCTCCTCCCCGTCCTGCTCTCTTTCACTTCTCCCTCCATTATCCCGTTTGGTAACCTTTTAATAAGCGTTTAAGTGAAATAGATAAATGAGGCAGCGCGGCCATCTGCGGCGCTGCTGTATTCGTGGAGCAGCTACGGGCTGATATTCCATCTGACAGCCTGCTTCTCTCCCCAGAGCTTCCTGGGGCGGCGTGCTTTTGACTCGCCTCGACTGTGATCAATATCCAGCTTCATGGCAGGATTCTCTGCCTCCTCCGTCGCCCTCTTTCCCCTCCATCCCTCTCTGGCTCTCCGTCTCGCTGTCCTCTCATTTCTCTGTTTTCTGTCCGCTGACCCGTCCTCGGGGCGGACGAACACTGCTCATCCATCCATCTCGGGCCCGCGCTCAGTCCTGCGCTGCCGTGGGTTCTGGTGTTGATCCGTCAAACTCCGCAAACGGCCTCAAAAGTTGTTAAACTCAGGCAAAATGAGCCAAATCAAAGTGGTCATGTGACCCGACCCCGTCGCCCAGCATCAGCTCTCCCCGCGGTCGTACGCGCGAGCTGATGCTCAAAGTCACAGTGGACTTCCGTCTCCCGGGTCTCCGCGGGCTGTTGTGCCGGCTGATGTCAATCACGCTAATGTCGGAGGAGACGGCGGCGACGATCTATGAATGAATAATGTCATTTTATGGTAATTTGGGTTATATGTTGCAAGAGTGGGACTCCGATGGGGCGGCAACTCCAGTGGTCAGAAAATCTTTCAGCAAAACTCAGACACATGAAACAACCTGGTCTGGTCTCACGGTCACAGTGGACGTGTGGCAGATCCCACGATGCTCTGCCAATCACGAGGAGACGAAGATGTGCAAGGTGAAATGCTCCTTTAGCGCGCCAGCCGCTCATTTACATAAACAATGAGCCGCTTTTCCATTCATGTTCTAGTCAAACCGGAGACATGACAGCCCAGAGTTGTGGGTTGTCATGGCAACGCAGCATGCATGCTTTTATGTAAGACTTTTATGTGAGCAACAGTCTGAAATTAAAAAAAAAAAAACTAAACTAAAAAAAAACCCACAACTTTAAATCTGAATTTGAGCTGGTGAGAAGAACAAACATTTGACTTCACAGTAAAAACTGCTGGAGCTTCTGGCTTCTGCTTTCCGTCATTTTCCAGCCCTGCGATCTCAAACAGCCCAGGAACTCAATAATTCTCTATGAAGGCACCAATGCGAACGTTAACCGCAGAACTGTGAGTGAGGATTCGGTTCCGTAAAGGGAGCCAATTAGGCGGAAAGTAGCCGGCTGTAAGGCCACTTAGCCTTCAGTTACAGGACATCAGCCCAGGTCGGTGCCCCAAATGTTCCACCTGCTTTCAAGGAGAAACGGCTGCAGAGCAGTGAGAGAGCAGCGCTGGCGTTGGTCCTCACTGACCTGCATCGTCTTCAGATGGTGCCGCCTTTGACTTGTGTTCTCGCCGTTGACTCTCACCCTTCCTCTTTCACCCTCCCTCTCTCTCTCTCCCTCCCTCTCCCTGCGTCTCCCAGGGTGGCATGATCGCCCTGCTGCTGTCCATCCTCTGCCTGGTGTTGATCCTCTACACCCGCAGACGCTGGTGTAAACGTCGCCGCATCCCTCAGCCTCAGAAGAGCGCCAGCGCCGAGGCCGCCAATGAGATCCACTACATCCCGTCCGTCCTGATGGGGGGTCAGGCCCGCGAGAGCCTGAGGAACTCCCGGGGTCAGGGGCCCAACTCCAGCGGTACACTCAGCATCCGGGAGACGCCCATTCTGGACGGGTACGAGCAGGGCACCGCCTGCCTGAGCTAACGCGTTAATGGCCGCCTCATCAAGAGGCGGGGCCTCGTCAGAGGGAGCGAATGAATGGCTTACTTTTAATTGTCACTCACCCCTAAGAGTCTGAACTCCTGCAGGGGTCACCGGTCCATCCCACCACACTCGGGTTCTTCACACAGTTCTTGGTTTCTGGCGCAGGTACGAGTACGACATCACGGACCTGCGCCACCATCTGCAGCGGGAGTGCATGAACGGCGGCGAGGAATTCGCCAGCCAGGTCACCCGAACTCTGGACTCCCTCCAGGGCTGCAACGACAAGAACAACATGGACCTCACACCCGGTAGGTCGACGGCCAGAACCGCAGAACCCACCCGGGCAAGCATGAGAGAAGCTGCCGGCTGCAGTTCTGCTCATCTGAGTCTGTCCAGCTGTGCTCATGTCATGATGCAATCAGAGTTGTAACGACAGTTGTAATGACATCACAAGACGCGCTGCCTGCGAATGACACCTGGTGACTGTAATGACGGCGGGAAGGTTGCACGCTGCCTCGTTACCAACCGACAAGTAAGCTAATAAATACATAAACAAACAATAAGACGGGTTATGAATAATATAATACGCGCCTGTGCTGAGTTGGTACAGGAGGAGATTTTGGTGCCTTTTTATTCCCTCTGATCCTTTAAGCTGGCAAACTAACGAGATTCCATTTAGGCATTAATATCCTGTTCATTTCCTCTTGCACGACACAATTTAAATAAAAAGTGAATAACAAGGCGGCAGGTCAGAAAGTTAACATTTGCCGCTGTTTTGGGGACATAAGAACTGAACAAATTATTTTCCGCGCATGTCTAATTACTTTAAGGCAGTGGCAGTAATTGAAATCATCAGCGTGAAGTAAAGTAATTGGAAGTTTGGTGAAACATTTTTTAAATGTGATATTTTCACAAACAAATGCACAGTCGTCATCTAAATGAATTTCATCCTGTCATCCAAGCGGTTTTGAGATATGAATTAAAAAGGGGCAGAAAGTGCAAATGAATCTTCATTATCGTCGCCGGCGATTCATCAGCTGGAGATATCAAATTGCAGGGATCCTTTTTCATTCTTCACACCTGAAATGATGAAAAGACTCGTGTTTTCCTGACTTTACTTCAGCCGGCAGCGATGCAGGCAGACGCGCCGCTCAGAGAAAACTCACTTATGGTGACGGCACCCTCACACAATCTTCTTATAAAATCCAAACATCCCCGCCTCTCCCACCCCTGAGGTGATGGAAGTCCGGTAATCCCGTGCATTATGCATTTAAGATGGGTGAAGTGATGGACTAGAGAAATGGAAAATGCAGGCAGCAAACCAAACGTGGGATAAAAAATGGCACTGGAGTTGAGTAAATATATGTGCAGCTCGTATGGAGGCAGACGCTTGTCATGCAGAATATTGGTGTGATGCGTTTATTTCATCAAACCCTCCATTTAGACGTCATGAATCTCTCTCGGGGGCTGGCAGCAGTTGTCAACGCAACATTTCATCAGCCGTTATATTGATCTGGCAAATGAGTCGGCAAACCTTCTCGTATTTACACATGCAGCAGTTGCGGAGCGGCGTCTTCGTCGTCATCCATTCGGAAATGTGTCGAGTCTCGCTGGCGCGTCCGAGCGTCCACGTCTCCATCAGCTCGCTGTGCGTCTGTTTGGCTGCTGGACGTTGTTGCTCAGCTCGCCGCTGGTGGAGCAGCATGATGGGAAACGTGCTTTTAGGCTCCGCGTCGTCTGTAAGTTCATTACGCTGACTGACACATGAGCCATAACATTACGACCACTGCGTGTCCACCATAGAGTATAA
>CAAKHG010041221.1:4245-17002 GCA_901007715.1 Dactylopterus volitans | reverse complement strand
TTTTCTTTTCTTGGCGGCTCAAGAGCGAGAAAGTCGCTGCAGCGGGGCCGGTCGCCCTCATGCGCGCGTGTGCGCGTGGCCTCCCCGCGCTGCCCTCCGCCATTATTCGACGCCCCGGCTGCACGCCAGGTGTCACCGCTTGGGCCAATAAGCGACCTCATTAAATAGAGTCCTACATGAATTCTCCGCCGAGCTGAGTGTGTTTTGTGAAGCAGCCGGCGCTCAGGTGGACCTTGTTTGTCCCGCTGGCGTTGGCCGGCGTCCAATTAGGAGGATTAAGGGTGAGCCGCCGTCTTCCGGGGTCAGCAGGAACTGCGGGCCGGCTCAGCTCAGCTCAGCTCAGCTCATGCCACGCCGCCCTGCGCCGCAAGAGTTAAGGCCACCAGGCTTAAGGGAACCAGAGTTGGCAGTTTGACAGACGCACGATGGTTTATTCATTTTTATTTTTTTTTAACAATTCAGATAATCCTTTTATTTCATTTCCCCGACGTAAAACACGTGTCTTAGAGGGCCTGTCACAGATTCCAATAAATGAATGATAGCAGGATAGTTGTGAAAGCGGTTGACTGACACTCCTCAGGGCGACCCCGCCACTCAGCTCCGCGCCTCCCGTCGCTTGAGCTGATCGCCGCCAAATGACGCCGCTTAAAGTCGTTAAACGTGGTAAAATCCCCGCGCGAGTCGTTCCCCGGGGATGTCAGTCCGCCGCGTTGGTCCGGACTGAGACGCACCGATCCAGCCGCAACGTGACAAACGCTGCATGCCTACCATCGAATATAAGATCAGTAAAACGCGTATGAGTGGGATGACCACAATATTAGGGACGCCTCCCTGTATAACCCAGTAGGCCTACCGCGTCACAAGCTACAGTCCCGATAACAATCATCCAAATATGTTGACGCCTCTCTCAAACAGATTCAATAAGAATTCAGCGTGAAACTCCTCCTGAGGGGAGGTGTAGGCCAACAGCCGTCGGACGGAGTAAGATGAAATTTGTGCACATCATTCCTGGTCCTCTGGGGGATGACCCCTCCAACTCATAAGGCTGAGATTTCTGAGAACATGCAGCATGACAGCCGGTCCCCAAAGGATGAACTCTATCACCCCCCTCCCGCTCCCCAACTTCTTGTCAACAGCTCACCAGCAAGTTTTAACCTCATCATTCATGCATTTTTAATTGGGATGCGCCGGCAAGAGATTCTAGGTTTCCGTCTGTAGGTGGAAGACGCATTACCATATCCCATTTTTGTCCTCATGACGTGAAAAAAAAAAAAAAAGGGCACGCGTACACACACACGCACGGGCTGGAGGATCCCTGGCCACGGGCCCCGCTGAGATTTATTGCGGTTTTGCGGACATGTCAGCTGAAGCTGCTGAAGTCTCTATAACGAATCCCCGCTGTTCTGAGGAGCCTCGCGTCTCTGGACTCGCGGGGCACAGTTTTCAAGGCCGCTCATCAAACCCCCTTTAGCCAACGCCGGGAGACGAGCGTTTTTCTCAAGATGATAATCACTCAATCCTGAAGTAGCAGTGCTGCCTTTTTATTTATTTATTTATTTATTTTTTATCTGAGCATCAGGCATCTCAAACCAATTAGCATACGCTCAGATTAACTGGCATACAGTGGAAATTTTCATTCGGCTGTCTCTGTTGTCGGTATAGCAACTGCTCAACCCAACTGCTTATTTTTGTAACAAAAAAAAAAACCCAACAACATCGCGCGCTGACCTCTCAGCGGCTGAATATTTCATCTTGAGTCGACACGGCGTGCAACGAGACGAGCATCTCGGCATCGCCATGTGCTGTTTGAATATTTTAATTGGCATAATTTTCCAGCTTCGCCGTCTCCGGAGATGTGCGGTGGAAGAGGTGATAAGCATTCGGAGCCAAAGAGCCTCGCCCGCTGCAAACAACACAAACAAAGTTCCGTGTAACATGATCTATAAATACTGGACGCCGTTTGCATAAAAGGAGCCTGAGCTGCCACCACGTCGCCCGCGGCCAGGAAAGCAGGTTCCCACTGATGTTGTTGTGACGTGCTCACTGGCCTTCTGATGAAGCGGCGAAAGGAAGAAACACGGCGATCGTGGCCCATAATTGTGTTTTGGCATGTCCATCCTGGTTACCACGGACGACATCCACATGAATCTGTCATTGGCGAGCGGAGAGGGGAGCAATTACCCGGAGCGCTTTTTGCGGCAGTCATAATAACACATCAAGAAACACTTCCTACTATGATTCTGCCTCGGTGTGACTCCCGACCTTTTGCATTACTTTTTCATTATCGGGATCACTTGTTGGAACGTTGGGTTTACTTTATTATTAGCGTCATAGCAAAAATATCAGCGCACAAGAATCTTGAGGCGTGATGGGAACACGGTTTCATTGCCCAGCAACTTTAATTCCCCTTTTTTTCTTCTCCAGTGGCCCTCAGCGGATCCCCGGGACTCTGCTCTCCTCCTGCACCGCCATGAGACGGGTGAGCGGAGAGGTCGAGAGGCATGGATGTTCCCCAGCGAATGTTAAAGGGACACAGTGTTTGTATGCTTTTCCATTTCCTTCGCTCGGCTCCCAAAGGGGGGGCCACGAAGTCTCCAAAGCCAGGAGAGGAAATGAGGGAGCAAAGCCCCTTCGCTCTTTGAGCGAGTTTTATGCAACATCTCCAGATTGGACGTCCCGATATGAGCGGCAAGTGTCTCTGCCCTGGATGCTTCTAGAAGGACGATAATTAAGTGAAAAACAAAACAGGGTGTCCAGCACAGTGCGCTCACTCCAGCAAGGGTGCAGAAGTGGCTGTAATCAGATGTAAATGACCTGTTCCTCCTCCTGCTCCTCCCTTCCTCCCCCTCCTCTTCCTCCTCACCCTCCCCCTCCTCCTCCTCCTCCCCCCCACCAACACATGCAGAGTGCAACAGGTCTAGATGCCATCTGCGGCCGCGCAAGCCTCTTGGTTGTTGCTAACGAGGGTCTGAAGCAGTGACTCCGACCGATTTTTGTTCCAAGCCCCACTCAGACAGGAGCCATGATATTCCGGACGGCCATGACGCATGCCAAGAAGCACCCTGGAGTGAGTACACCAAATTTATTTCCTGCTTGTTTTGGGGTTTTTGTTGTCTGTTTGTTTTTCACCTCTTCTAGCACTTTTATTTCAACAGCTGCAGCCTGCTTTCAAATCAAAAAAAAAAATGTCTTTAACGTGTGGCTAAAGTGTGAGAAAGAAAAAAACAAAAAAAAACAAACCCCTGCATGGCTTGTCTTCATGCTTTTCTGAGTTTTGCTTGTAAAATACAGGGAGGAAAAGAAAAAAAAAAAAAAAAAAGGAAAGTTAATTTTCAATTATATTCCATAGCGTGCTCAACAACACGTCCATGAGTCAGGCTCAGGAGCCGGGCTATGCAGGCTCAGATAAACACTGCAGGACGGATAAATGCGATTCAGTCCAGTCTGGAGACTCTGTGGTGTTTAGTTGCAGGTGAGCTGCAGCCTCCGTTCTTTTGTTGGCCTCCCTTGGTCAGCTTTTTTTTGTGCGTGCGTGTGTGTGTGTGTGTGTGTATTCATCAATGATGAAACTACACGGAGAGCATCAGATCCTCCCAAAACGCATTTTTTGGCATCGCTAAACTGCAGCCTGGTGTGAAAGCACTACAAACAAAGACGACCTGCTCCAACCATCTGCGCCTGCGTTCAGCTCCCGACGTGGTCAAAGCCGGACACGCCACCTGACGTCCAACTGTGCCGCCTCTAAATCTGCCTGATTCCCTAAGTTGGGTTAGTTAGCGCGGCGTCCTGGCTGGCGCGGAAGTTAGGGCCCGCCACTCCTACAGCCCTCCTACATCTAAACTGGCAAGAATCTTTTGGGAAATAAGAGGAATAAAACGCAGTTAAAACATGCCAGCTGTCCCTTCAGGGGAGGGGGGATTATTTCTGCATTTCTGCGAGGAGCTCTGCTGTCAGAGAGCGGAGTGACAAGAGTTTTTCCGTCTTGTCATCGGCCTCCCGGGAGGTAGAGCTATACAGAGAGAGAAAGCCACAGGGTGGAAATCCCTGTGAGACTCCACCAGAGCTCATCGCTATGGTCTAACATCCTGACAGACAGACAGACAGATAGACAGACAGACAGACAGACAGACAGCGAGAGAGGGAAAGCTGCTGGGAGCAAATCCCTGCGAGACTCCACAAGCCTCCTTGATCAAATTACAGCAGACAGTGAGACGGATAGAGAGAGACGGGCTGAGAGGGAAGGAAAGAGACAGAGAGAAAGAGATAGATAGAGAGAGAGAGAGAGACAGGAAGTTTATGAGTCAGCGCCCGACCGAAATTCAGCCAAACAAAAAGAAACAACACCAAAAAAAACCAACAAAAAAAACTGGCAGATGAAAGATCGACAGAGTCCATCAGGGCCAGAGAGGCAGCGTGGAGACAGACGGGCAGATGGAGCGCCGATACATCAGCACGGGATGACCTTCCCGTTTATCCCACACAAATTAACACAAATGATCGCGCAACGCAACGTGAAGACAATTAGTGGCGGAGCGATGAATCCGAGAATGAGCCAGCGAGAGCCGACGGGTTATAAATGAGCGAGCGGGCGAGGGGGAGAAACACGCCGGCAAACAACCATTTATTCACACACCGAGTCAGCAGACAGACAGACGTTGTGTTGCGGTGGCCTTGTTAAACGATCATTGTGTCATGTCCGACACACACACACACACACGTGCAGGCACACACACACACACACGCATGCTAACACACGCGGGGAGAGCCGCAGCGGCGTCAGCGGGTTCACCGGGATGATGACGGACGGTGACGGAGCGAAATCAGGCCGCCCGCTAATCCCCAAAGCTGCTCAGATCAACACCGTCGCAGCAGCGGCGGCTGCGGTGCGCGGGTGACGATACCCCCCCCCCCCGCCCACCCCACGGGAGGTGATTAGCGACCCGATTAATCACGTTTTTTTTTTTTTAGTCGAAGCACTTCGACAACAAAAAAAGTGTCATTTCACCCCCGAATTATTTGGATCTGGAGAGTCAGCATCCTGCCCCCCCGGCGTCGTTGCTGGCGGTCGGCATGCGATTCGAGGTGGGGGGGTGGAAGGGGGGGTGGGTTCTGAAAGTGCTGCATCGCCCTTTTTTCTTTCCTTTGCGAATGGGCTCCCTTCTCCTGCACAGCTCGAACGCCGAATGGGAGTTAAGTGCTCCCGGATTCCAGCCACCAAATTTGGGGTTTGACTGCTGTTAATCGGGGGGGGAGTTAGAGATGTCGCAGGACGTCTGTTTTAAAATGTGGGACAGGCCTGCTGGCCCCCCCACCCCCACCCCCATTCCCCACCGCCACTGGCCTCCATGCCAAAGATAAGCGAATTCCCTACTTAGCTTGACGGGATTTATGTCTGGCGGGATAATGAACGAGCGGTTAAACACAAAGTGCGGCGAGCACTTTTTACAACGCCACCCTGAGTCAAGCTTTGAACGCTGAGCACGTTAACGGCGCCATGACAGCTCCTCCACCTCCGGCTGCGCGCCTCTCTCCCTGCCTCCCTCCTCCGAGTCCGCGGGCGCTTGTCAGTGGCGCCGTCGCGTGCGGTCGTGGGTGTCAAAGTTTGGGAGCCGTGAACTGGGGAGGCGAAACGTGTCTGGATATCGCGCTCACGGGGGGGGATTCTACGGGCGACTGCGTGCTGCGCGTGTGCTGTGTGCTGCGTGTGCGGCCTCGGCTTTATGTTTCTGTTTATCACGTAACAAAATAACATTAAATATCCCCTCTCCCCCCCCCCTCTGCAGCTCATCCCTCAGTTCTTCTTCATCTGTTTGGGGATGGGAGGTGCGTCTCTGTATCTGATCCGGCTGGCCAAAGGACCCCACGTTACGTAAGGACCTTTACACTTCCACGCTGACCTCTGGTAACATCCGCGGAAAATCACCAGCTCACGTCATGAAACGGTTAAACTGCTCGCGGAGGCGTTTGCAGGCGGTGCGGCAGCCCGCCGGATGATTTAAACACGTCCCTCTAGATGCGAAGCTGCAGGTACCACATTTGTTCCCCGCTCATTTATGTTACAAAGTGCCTCTTTGCCCCCTGCTTAAGACATCTGTTTATGATTTGTCTTTATTGAGCATGGTCACTGGATTGAAAAAAAAAAAAAAAAAAGGTACCTTTTAGACAAATTAAACTCAGACTTTAGGCATCATGGAAAATACGATTTCATGCTGACATTGCAGAACCTTTTTTTTTACGAGTTAAGTGCGGAGGATCAATTACTCAGATGGATTTGTTTTATGATGGTTACGACATCATAACCTCCCGCCCCCACACACACACACACACACTCCCCCATCCCTCCCACCAGTGTCTACTGCTTTTAACAGGATGCTTTGTCATCCTTTCATCAATTATCGGCAGCAGTGACTTTTTATATGGAATTATGAAAAATCCCCTCCGTGGGCCTCGCATCTGTCGGCTTTTGTTTTTATATCTTACTGCGAGCTGTCTGCCACGTCAAGAACGGAGCGGCGCTTTAATTCGTGCGCGGATTTGGGGGTGCGGGCTGCGAGGCGGCGGCCTCATCCATGCGCGCCACGTCCCCGGCGAGCGGCGAGTGGCGCCACACCTGTAACGCGTGTGATGCATCTGTTTGTGTGTCTAGCTGGAACAAGACCAGCAACCCGGAGCCATGGAACAAGCTTGAGCCCACATACCAGTACAAGGTGATCCAGCACACACACACACACACACACTGGACCAACTGGAGTGACACTAACTAGCGTTTGGTTTAATCCCTGTTTGCTAATCTTCCTCGTCAGTTTGTGGCCATCGACACAGACTACAAAGCCCTGAAGAAGGAAGGACCAGAGTTCTGAATCCTCCTCTGGCCTCCTCTCACGCACACCGGCGGAAAAGTCCTGATCTGGGTCCGATATACTCCCCCCCCGCCCCCCTTTTCCCTCTCCTCGCCGCTGGTGGAAGGCCAAACGGTTCCCAGATCAGTCTGTGATGTTTGCTGGTAATCTGGTTAATGGGATTCTGAGGGCACTTATGAATATTTCACACCCCCCTTATGTCTTAACTTTTCTGGACTGTGTCACTCATGCAGGACGAACTGGTATCGCATGTTGGGCTTGTTGAAAAATTCGGAACACAGCTACGTCAGACGCGTGGGTGACCACACTGCGCTGAACCCTGCCTCCGAATCATGAAGGAAAAATGGGAAAAGAGTTGCGACGCTGTGTGAAATGTAAATGAAAGCAGGATGCAAAGATTTTTGCAAATCCAGCCCAACTTCAATTCGGACACGTTGTGGTGCATAGACATGATATCTAATTACGGCTAATGGTGCCTTCACAACTGTGCAGGTTAACCAAGCTGTGGGCTCTGACACCCCTCCCTCCCCCCAAAAAATGTGCATATAAACCAAAATATTATTAATTTGACTATCAAATTAATAACCTTTATTTACATTGTACACCCGCGGCCTCTTTGGAACCGGCGCTGTATTTTTTTCCGACTGGTTCAGGCAGCTGCTGGCTTCCATTCACTCGTGTGAATAGCTCATTTAGCCGGAGCAGAAAGGCTGCACAGGCGGGTTATGCAACAGGCTTCAAGAGTCTGCGGAGTGATTTGAATTCTGCTGAACATATTAATGGATGTGCATTCAAAACTCTGCCGGACATATGGCAGCTTAAAGAAAAAAAAAAAAAACACCCATTTCACACATTGATCTCGTCTCAGCGTCTGAAGGCTACGAATCAAACACGCCGCTCTTTCCTGCCGCTCGGAGCAAAGTTTGCCTGCTAATTCTACATACTTGAAGCTTTAACGTGTCCCAACCTTCGAGGAAGTCAGACAAGCCCGCTGCGAATGCATTTAATGACCAAATGAATGTGGGTGGATTATTATGTTTATTCATAACTGGCTCATGTTTGTGGGTTTAGCAGCCACTAAATCCCGCAATGACCGTGTGAGTTATGGAAGACCGTCAGTGTTACACATGAATTCTTTCAGAAAAATAAACTGCCTGATACACGTTGGATGAGAGCTGCTATTTTTCTCCGCTAATCGGCAGCATCAGACATGCACGCACGCACGCACGCACGCACTCACACACACACACACACACACACACACACATTGACATCAATCAGCTGCATGGGGCTAATTCAGATATGAATCTTTTTCCACATCCAAGCATAAAGACACACACTCAGTTATGGAACAGATCCATCTGTTAGCGCCTGTCTCTGAGGAGGCCGAGTGGTGCTTTCACACACACACACACACCAATCAGCCACAACATCAAAACCACTTCCCATAAAAGATAGTGCAGCAGCCCTCTGATAAACTCTCCCTTCAGGAGGAGTTTTATGTTGAGTCTGTATTGAATCTGTTTGTTTGGTGTTGGCATATTTTAATGGTCATTTATGGAACTGTAATTTGTGATGCCGTTAAACTGGACTGTGTTATACCGAGAGGTGTTTGCAATACTTGTCACCCTGGTGCATATGAGTGGGATGACCAAACTATTAGGGACACCTCTCAGTATAACCCAGGTTTAATACCTGAAGCTAAAACATAAAAACTCTTGAAGGGAGAGTTCATTGCAGGGCTGTTGCATTGTATTCAGTGGTTAAACATGTAGTGGATTTAAGCTTATGGATGATCGATTATATATAAACAGTATATGTAACCAACATCTAGTATGTGTGGGCGTGTGTGTGCGCACGTGCGTGCATGTGCCCGTTCTGAACGTATGCATCAGTGTGTGTGTGTGTGTGTGTGTGTGTGTGTGTGTGTGTGTGTGTGTCAGCAGCACACTGTCTTTGATCAGCAATCAGCAGAGTGGCAGGATGCTTAACAGTCCCCCAGCACAGCGCTGATATATGACAGCAGAGCACCATCAGACTGCACGTACACATGCACACACACATACAGGCACATGCGCACACACAGACACACACACACGCGCGCGCACACACACACACACACTGCTAACACCGTCTCTTCTGCGTGGGATTAAAAAGGGATAAAGAGGAGCTAATGGACGGACAATTTACTCAGTAAACAGTCAAAAATAACAATGAATTAAGACTCTTAAAGTCGTCGACTCAGGTTATTTCTTGTCTTCTCTTCTCCAGCAACTCCATTTACACTTTGTAAGGGTAAATTAAAACTCCTTGCTCAGTGAAGGTGAGACTCATGTTTCCTCCTGCGGGGACACTTGAGAGCTCTCTCTTGTTTTTCTTTGCTCATATCCATCATATTTCCTCCCCATGATCCCACAAAACCAGGCCACGGAGAGAGAAGACAGAGAAGTCAACATCAAAAAAAAAAAAAAAAGAAAAAAGAAAAAGAAATGATCCGACTTTTGAACACTACAGCGATTGTTGTGCCAACGAGTAAAGGACTGTTGATCTAGAATGTTGGAACTAGAAGGTTTGATTGGTTTCTCCGGGGGACTAAAAAAAAACAAAACAACAACCTTAAAATCCACACACACACACACACTTGCATGCACACACTGCGTCAAAGGAGCTGTCAGGTCATGAGAAACAGGCGCAAACATGAAGCGGATGAGCTGCTGTTTGTCCTGCGACGCTGCTGCCTCTTCCCTGTGGACGTGTGCCCTCGCGGTTGTTTACGCGCGCTTTTCAGACGACAGGGCCGAAAGCTTCCCCTGACCTTTGACCCCGCGATGCAGCCCGCCGGTCTCCAAGGATGGGACACATTCCTCTGGCAAAAAAAAAAAAAAAAAGAGCGAAAAGTTGGACGAGCCGAGCTGCACACAAAGCAGTCTGATATGAAACAAAGCCCCATTCAACTCCTCGGCAAAACAAATATGAAACGCTCCAGTGGGCAGTTGACCGCTCTTCATGTTGCGTTCTGAAGGACGCCGCGTGCGAGGGGGACACTTTCCTCTCAGAAACGAGTAATTAAGTCGGAGGGGGGAAAAAAGCCAAACAAAAAACAAGACGCACCAAAGTTTAAAGCAAACAGTGGGAGGAGAAGTGCATGAATAAATATGAATGCAGGTTCTGGTGGAGGGTTGCTGTTTTTTATGACAGCAAAGGACTCTTGTTGTGTAATGTTTGCATCTTCTTGTGAACAGCACATTAGGAACCGTCTGTGTTCACAACAAAAATACCAAGTCTGGTTATAATATGATTTCAAGAGCAGTCATGAAGCGGTTAATCCACATGGAGAATAACGCCAGGCATTCAGTGTATAAAATTAAGTCTGAATATATTTGAAATTTTGTTTTCTTTTTTTTGTTTGTTTTTTACCCCCCCCAACCCACCACGTGTGTGTGTGTGTGTGTGTGTGAAGCTCGGGATCCAGCCATCTTCACTTTCAGGAGATCAGCTTTCGTTTTCTGTTCCCAGACGTTCGACAGTGGGAGGAAATGCCAGCGGCTTATCAGTGTTTACAAAGAGTGTCCCCCCGTCCGTCGACGCCAAACTTTAAGCATCTCAATCTCACAGGTGTCCCGAGCGCATGACAAAGGCGCGCGCAATGAATGATTACGCCATCTTTTACACATTCGGGAGCAGTTTTTTTTTTTTTTTATTTGCAATTAAGAGGCTGTAGCTTATATACACTGCACATCTTTTGCAAATCCAGCAGTGACGGTATGGAAGCCTAAAAAAAACCACAAAGCCTAAAATGCATCGGTGAGAAACTCGTTAGTTAATGGCCTCCGCCGTTGGCTCTGTGCTCCGCTGTTTGTGAGCTTAACGAATGTTCACCTCCCAACACAGCTGCCCCGGGTTTCCCAGGAACCTGCAACAAAGCCTGACACTTAAAAGAAAAAAGGCTCTAAAAGGGGCTTAGTGACGAAAAGCCAAATACCTAAAAGCACTTACACTCGCTTCCCGGCCGGCCAAGAGCAACTACATGTGTGTGAAGTGGAGACTCTAACAGAGAAGACGGCAGCCGCCGATGCTGCCAGATAACACACGTTGCAGGCAAATTTCCCCTCTCGGTCGTCATTGCCATATACAAACAAGCATTCGCATAGTCCTGAAATACACCGATCAGCCATAAGATTAAAACCACTGCATGTTCACCATAGAACATAAAGCAACAGCTGTGTGATAAATTCTCCCTTCAGGAGGAGTTTCATGTTGAATTTTGACTGAATCGGTTTGAGAGAGGTGTCGACATATTCTGATGGCTGTTATCGGGGCTGTAATCTGTGATGCTGCTGAACTGCGGTGGGTTGCGCTGACAGGCGTCCCTAATGTTTTGGTCGTCCCCGCTCGTACGCACTAGGGTGCAAAAAAGTTTAGGGACCCCCCCCAGTGCAGTTCAACCGCATCACAAATGACAATCATTCAAATCCGTCAGCACCTCTCCCGTGGCGATCAGTGCACGTTGTCGGGCCGCGATCGCGTTGGGTTGAGCGCACAACAAATTCCGCTGGTGTGATGACTGAATCCGACATCGAATTGTCACGTAGAATTATACTTTGCGGCCGCTGACATGTAAAAAAATTCATCCCCCCCTTTTTGCTAAACGGTTGGATGTTGAATATAGCGCATGGCCATTTCCAGCGTTGTACTTCACAAAACTCATAAAAGTTTACATTTTGCGACATGTTGGCGCTGTTCGGGCAGATGCGGTGACGGGGGGGCTGCCACCTGCTGCCGCCTGCTCGGGAGCTGAGTGACGGCCTGTGCCGCACACATTTTGAAGCAGTGCTTGTTTCCATGACAACAGCTGGGGGCGTAGGGGGGGGAACTAAACGGCAGACTTTGACATATTGAAGAAACGTTTGGACTGATGGGAGGCGTGTCATGGCACCGTAATCCAAGGTTTGTTTTAGGGTCATTTAGGCGTCTGGACTGTAAATGTTACCGTGAGATACACTTTGAATGGCTCGTAACTATGTATTTTCACCGTTTATTGTCTGGGCCTGCATGCTCAAAACCAAAGGTGTCATAAGGGGCCCCGTCTCACATATCTCTGACATGGCTTGTGTGATTGTACCTTTAGATTTCGGCTGATTTGCGAACAAAGTAAACTGAACTGAATTATGCAGGAAAATGGTGGTTGGGATTTGAAAAGAGAACGTCATCGATGTGAGGGAGGGGGAAACCTCCTCCTCGCGCACGCCGCGGTGCCGTGTTAGTGGTCAGTGAATCCTGGCATGGGGAAGGGCCTGGCGAATAGCTCCACCCGCTGGCGGAGCTCGGCGATGCGCGACACTGCCTCCGGATCCTCCAGCAGGAAAGACTTGAAGCTGGCCAGATTTCCTGTTGGGGGAAAAGCAGGGCGACGGTGGGAAGGTTTCTCTTTCATTCATTTTTAAAGCATCAGTCCAGCACCGCACGAAAAATAGAAAAACACAACAAAACATGCTATATTCAAAAGTGACGATGTAGCTAAAACTATATATATAAATAAGCAGAAAAGCACTTGAGGCGTAAAAACGACATGCTCGCCATCTCTCACCGGTCTTCTTCTTCACATCCAGCGCGATCTGGATCCCTTCGTCGATGAAGTCCACGACCCTCTCGAAGTCGGCCTCCTTGAACTGTCGTGAGGTCAGCGCCGGACTTCCTGCGGGGGAGGTGGGGGGGGGGGGGGGGGGGGGGGGGGGGCGCAAGGGGTGAATCAGAGACAGGCCGGGATGAGGAGGCCGACGAGACGAAGCCGGCAGGAGCCGGATGGCGGCGGAGGCGCACGCCAAACGCCGAGGCAGGCTTGACGGACACCGCGGGCAGCACATGACACGCGGATGAAAGCAGATAGAGACGCATGA